>OX375865.1:89480083-89509244 GCA_947359475.1 Heligmosomoides polygyrus bakeri | reverse complement strand
GGCCGAGCTCTTCTCTACTACGCCACCTGTGCACTGCGCTTAGCCGCGATACGAGCCCTCATCCCGCGCGCGCCCTTCAGCTGTGGAGCACGTGAATCAACAGAGCGCCAACCCGCGACTTCCGTCGCCCCTAACACTGCGCAGAGTTGTATTGGGGTCGAGATACCTGCAGTTTGTTACTTCCCAGAGAGAGGCGGTTCTGCCCATATACAACATTTGCGCCGTTCCGACCTACCGTTGAGATAGTATCCTGGTGAGACCGGCCAGCGCACTAGGGCTGGTGGCATTCGAAAGCTTTGGGAGGCTACATTGAAGCCTTCAGGATGCACTTTAGGAAAGGAAAGGGATCTTCGGGAGTGAGAGAGGTAATCTTGAGTCACATGCTTCAAGAAGCAGACAACGCATCGCATCTCAAACGACACTGCAAGCTGCCTAAGGACGAACGGAAGCTCTCTCTGTCCTCCATCGGACCTTCGAGGCCTGATTCTCCATATTAGAGGTCTCCCAACACTCCTGAGATCTTCCCGACCGTTTTTACGACAATTGAGTACGACAGTATACGACATTTGAGGACGAAATCGCATCCTTTTTGAACTAGAATGCCGAGCACGTCCTAACATTACGACTGCAAACGATTTAATTATACAATGAAACCACATTTTTAATTGTGTTGTGTTTTTTATCCGAAAGCATCCAAAGGGTTCTGGATACAAGATGGGTAGTATAGCACTCGGCAGTTTCAGAGGACCCTGATTTCACCATGTGTGAGCGACTTGGTTCACTGGTGTGCGCCTCATGAAGACACAGGGGTAGAGGCGAAGCGGCTCACTGAGGCTAACTTGTATTCAGTTATTAGTCACATTTGACATAAAGCAAACTGAATACTCACCTATATCAGAATTATTTAAAATCACCGATAAAATGTTTGCGGTCCAGGAGATCTCTAATTCTAAAAGGTTACTAGATATCATCCATTTATTATAGGTCAATGGAATATAGTTCAGTAAATTATCAGGAACATCTACAATAACATAGGCCATAAACATCCCTCCAATCCTAAAACGTTAACCTCAAGCGAAAAGCACAAGGATTATAATCATTATCGATATTAAACGTATTTTCGATTTTAACGATAGTAGGCAAATTCGGCATTTTTTCAGACTTACTGACACACTTCTGTGCGTCAGCCCAGAATTGAATACCACTGTGAGGTATCAAAAATATAAATAGAATCAAGCAACTGATCGACATTCTAGGCTTTTGTTGATCCTTGTTGTTTGGTGACATTTGTTGATTTTGGTATTGATCCCTTTTTGTTGTTAATTTGCTATCGAAAAATTCTTTTATCCGATCCTGCCATTCCCTTAACTTACACTTTATCTCCAACCCCACTTCAACTTCAACTAGATGGTTTACTACCACTGAGTGAAACGAATTCCAATGGAGACACGAGCACCACACTCCGTGCTGTAAAAGCGCGCTCCGTTGAAGAGCGGTGAGAGCCTATCACGTGCAGAGGAGCATGGCGGAACGGATGCTGCGGCTGCGAGTGACAGATCCGGTTAGCAGTGAGAGACGCCAGACGACGTGCGAAACTCCGTTCGCGCGCCCAGGCTGACGTCACGGGGGCGAGTAGCCCGGAGACCTAAAAATTCAAACAGGCCAACACGGCGTTGGCGATGGGCCGCGAAATCCTTCAATGCAGGCATTACACGAGCGAACCTCTTGTCGCTCAAGGGTGGGAGGGGTTCGGAGCAGGCAAGGGAAGGGACTCCAGGGTGTGGTGCAGGCAAGCTGCTCGTGTGGAAACTGCTCACATCGCCCAGGGGGGGGGGGGGGGGTTCCGAGCTGACTTGTGCGCTCTTCGAGCGCAGAAGCAGGCAAGGGAAGGGACTCCAGGGTGTGGTGCAGCCAGCTGCTCGTGTGGAAACTGCTCACATCGCCCAGGGGGGGGGGGGGGGGGGTTCGGAGCTGGCTTCTGCGCTCTTCGAGTATCACTTCATGGGGCATCAACCGCTCAACAAACTCCCAATCGATCTTCACCTCCTCAAAGCTGGTGGTTGTTGCTCCTGAAAGAACGAGATGGGCGACAGATATGCGAAAACAGATAAAACTGACTTGGACGCAAATCGTATCAATATTCTTAAGAGTGCACAGACCGCTATAATCAACTTTGAGGAACGATAATCGCTAGAAAAACTAATTTAAGCATGCTGTTTGTCCCTTCAGACAAGGAGATTGTATAATGCTACCTCTCGTAGGTTAGGTTAGGGTGTTGTGTTTCTATAATCACTTATGTCCAATCTCCGTAATTATCAACCTGACAACACTATCGAACCGGATCACTAACCACTCAGTACTGCGATAGCTATGTATTCTCTGGCTTACGGATAGCGCCAACTTTGAACGCTAGGAACTGAACAATCTAGCGATATCTTCAATTGACTTTGTCCTGTCCTCGGTTGGTCCCCAAACGAATGACGTGTTAGAGCGCGTTAGAGGTCTCTAACACGTCATTCGTTTGGGAACCAACCGAGCTCTGGTACTAGGACAACTTCCCCTGTTTTTGCTTGTGTACGTTTAACGAGGAGTCTATCTGAGGGATCCTCAGCTTAAAAAACTATTAATTGCTAAGAAAATAAAACTGCAGAATTACCAGCTCAAATTCGTTAGTCCACGTCTGTCAGATGAAGTATAGTCTCCAGTACTCGCTAAAACTGAACTACATGGCGATAAAACTAAACTCTCCCCGCGACAAGTCTTAAATAAAGGATTTACAGAGAATTTTTCCCTATTCCGATCCCGGTACGCAAATACACATTCGCGCTCCTACCGTATGTCAAATAAATACTTTGGTCCGGACTGCTACTCTTCAGTTCCTCCGAACAATCTCCTCTGCTTTCCACTGTAGTATTCAAAGTAAGGCTTGTAGCAAGTAGTGTGACTCGACGCTACACTTACAACGCTGAAATTTTCACGTACGAGTTGTCGTGGGCGGGGCGATCGACTTGGGGCGCGGAATTCACCGTGGAGCGCGCTCTTACTGATGCGGCATGCATGGAACAATACATCTCGACTATTTTGTAAGTGAACAACTTGGAGATCCATAACGAGGTGCGATCGTACTGATGACAAATGCAAATGGGGTGCCATTTCGACTAATTTCCTTGGTGATTGTTACTTTTTCATCCCGTTTTCCTGTATATAGCCGCGGGAAGGGATTTTGATGTCTGTTTTCGTTAATATTTGTCGCATTCACCTCGGTTCTGTGCTGCTGCACAACAGTGAGTTGCTTCGAAGGAGAAACTGATCGCTTGCTTTCTCAACAATTACTCGTTCCTCTCAAAGAACTAACTACTGATGATACAAGGGAATGTCATTTTGATAGTACCTTTCAGAAAGATGCAAAAGTTTTGTTATACGTTTCCATTCTCTTTTCTGTCATTTTTTTGATTCGGTAGATTGAAACAGACTGCTACGACGATGAAACATAACATATGTCTCGTTACAGACATTTCTAATTTTTATAACTTATTTCCTGCATATGATACGCCTTGTGTAGTTTGATAACCAGGGATGTGCGGGATTTCCGTTTCCGCGTTCCGAATTCCGGTTTCCGGCCGTTTTGAGCTCTTCCGTTCCGTTCTGTGTTCCGCCTGTTTTTTGACCGGAAGGCGGAAACGGAAATGGGCACTGTTCAACACTAGTTTTCTATTGAACACAATAAATTAAAAAGGAGCTTATAAATTAAAAAGATGAAAAATCAATTAAAAAGAGTTCTCCTTCCTGTAATTGTTAGAGAAATCTGTTTGACAACTCCAGTATTAATGTTCTTGAAGTTAGACTATCAAAAAAAGCGCTTAAAATGGCAACGGCTGAGTACAGGGCAAAACTAATGTGCTAGCAAAGGCTATGCCTGCATTGTATGTTAGGAAAATGCACTCAACATTTGAATGATCATACAATTTTTTTCCCACTAGTTACAAATAGCTACAAAAGCTTTGTAAGCATATGGCGGAGCATCATGAAGCAAAGGGTTCAGTGGAGGTTGTGTCATGCGCTTGTCTGCTCCAAGATTACACCAGTATTCCTGATGAAAGGTGAAAATTCAATTTTGGAGGTTCTCCATCTTAGATCCCAAAATGAATTCTAAGCACTACTTTTGGTGATTACAATGTAACTGCAGACATCTGTGCATTCACCACGTCGTTCGTGATGCCACAGGTTTCTAAAAATGAGAGGAATCTCTTTCCAGGTCGCAAAATGATCTATTTGGTTGCTCTAGTTTTATACTTCATTCGCAGGAACTAGATATGGAAACAGCGGTGAGACTGCATACTGAAATAGTGAGGAATAGTGAGATAAGACCCTGAATTTGTTTTGTTTACTGCTCTAGCCATAGCTAAAATGTTATCGTAACAATATTATAAATTCATGCTTCGCTATGTTATGTTATGACGAGGATGAGCATTAATCTGTTGAAGATTTCGCTGCTCGCAAAGTTCTGAGCAATAAAAAGTGCAATGGAAGCCGCTTCTGACGCCGTTTCAGATGCACTTGAGAAAAAGTGGCGAAAATGGGTCATTTCCGTTTCCGCGTTTCGTATTCCGGTTTCCGGCCATTTTTGAGCGTTTCCGTTCCGTCTTTCGCCTTCCGCTTTTTCCAGAAAAATTTCCGCACATCCCTGTTGATAACTATAGGCATCTCTGGAGTTCGATGTGACGTAACACGGTCGGTTTAGTTTGTAGTCATGGCGAATCTGAATGAGTGAACCAACCATGACCAGCCGTTTCGTCAGAAATGAAAAGGACATGATGAAATACTCATTCCACATATGTCAACAGTCACATCCAGTATCGATGGCTTTTAGGTGCAGTATCTTTCTGCAGTCACTTACACTGCAATTCTTATCCATCTACACTCTTCCTACTTGAACACAATCTTTTTGTAGCCATAGTTTTTGAACTATATCCTCAACTTACCATCACAGTTCTATTTTTGTTAGCAAATATGAAATCACAGTTAATAAACCAGGTGTTCTAGGACATGGACTCAAGTGATGTTGAGTGTGCTGTTTGCGGAAAAATGTTGCTGAAAAGGAATATTCTCGTACATCATCGCAATGTACACGGCGTCTCTCCAAAAACGATAGAAGAAATGAAAAAACAGACGAAACTAGCTGAAAAGCAGAATACGGGAAAGTCCACGCTAATCTGTGAATTATGTGGAACAGTGTATACGTCGAAAAACGGGCTGAAATACATATGAACTCGAAGCACTCTGACGATTTACCAACTCCGACGACTGTGCCTTGCCCTCTTTGCGACTCTGTGTTCGCGACGCATCGACACCTTAGTGAACACTGTGCCAAGAATCATTCCGATGACGACTCTACTGGTAGACCTCAAAACTTTACATTTCACAAGGAGATTTTCGAGAACTACAATCTATATAAGGTTTGTTTGTATAAACACGAGCCATTACACCTTAAATGTTTATGATGAATAAATATTAAACACACTGTATTGGCTGCTAACTTATGGTTAGTACACTCGTCATGGCTACTGCATCCAGCTCTAACAATAAATTCAGCCCAGTTGAATTTCATTATGGTTGGTAATGTACAAAACAACATTCTCCTGCGAATTAGACACACGAGGACAAATACGTGCCCTGAAAACCGATGTTTACCTCGTTTCCAAACCTACTTCACCGCTTTTGAAAGCGAATAGGTGAGATTTCGGCAGCATAAGAAGTTCTCGCCCACTGCAGTGGATGAATCTTGCGTCCTGCGTACCATAGAAAACGATGTGGAGATGTGTAAGATGAAATAAGCCATCCAATTCCCACCAGTTCCGGCTAGTTGCCCGAATCCCTGCACGTCGCATGAGTTAGAGCGCGCTCCACGGTGAGTTCCGCGCACCAAGTCCATTGCCCCGCCCACGACAACTCTCCCGTGAAAATTTCAGCGTTGTAAGTGTAGCGTCGAGTAGTAGTGTGAGCAAGAAATGCGTGATGGTGCGTGTTCAACGGGAGATGGCAACGAGCTCCTCCGCTTAAGCAACTTCTGGGTTGAAGTGTTATGCAGGATAACAAATTGGACTATTGATAGCTTCTGCTTATATTTACCACTATCGCCTTCAACTGTATGTTAGCGAGCTGGATTGACCTTGTTCTAGAAGGATGTTTCTGAAAAGTGCAGTAGAAATCCTGTCCAACTAAACTCGGCGTAGTCCTGAGTGAATCGATTTGTTCAATTTCAGATTCTTTACTCGGAATGTTTGCATTTTCTTTTACACCCCAGTGAGCTCTGTTTTGCTCGTTTATTTAAGGTGCTTCAAATGTTCTTAAAGTTGTCTTTCAGGCTTAGTAATGGCGCCGAAAAGGAGTGTCCTCTTCGTGTGTTTAGGTGGGTTTTGTGTTATTCTTCATCTTTCGCCTTAGTCCGGAAATCTTTGATGGCCATGGGCCGGATTCATCAAAGTTACTGCAGTAACTTTAACGGAGAATTGTAAGCGAAAAGCTCAGATAACGCGGCTTATCGCTCACCATATCGCTTGATAAGACGCATTATCTGAGCTCTTCGCTTACAATTCTCCGTTAAGGTTACTGCAGTAACTTTGATGAATCCGGCCCCAGTAGTATAAGCGACAATATAGCTAGACGGTTGTGGTTACGATTTTGTCCGAAGCGGACCTTATATCGCCGAATCGAACCTTATATCGCTTAGTTCTTCTTGTGTGGCTTGCACCTAGTGCTTACTAATCCACACCTACGTTAGTGAGTCGTTGAAGTGAATGACCGGAAACAAATAGGGTGGCGGAAAACTACTGAAGGTATTCTCCAAGTTCTCTCTTCGTAAAACCTCGGCATTATTTAGATGTTTCGGTTACTTCTGTGCCGAACGAGGTTGTTAGGTGGACCAGTATTTATTGAGCGGCCTAACGTTTCGACCCGTTCGTCGTCTTCGGAGGCCTAAAAGTGGCTTGAGGATTCGGATGTTGCTATCTATCCGACCAAACGCCTCATCGACTCTAGCCTTTCGGATATCGTCTTGAGGCATAGCAAGAAATCCCGAACCCATGAACGATAAACTCACCCGCTGATCCACCGCTTGTGCGGAGCGACGCCGCTGCCGCAGTTAGTCGACAGTCTCAGTCACCATCTGTCGACTAACTGCGGCAGCGGCGTCGCTCCGCACAAGCGGTGGATCAGCGGGTGAGTTTATCGTTCATGGGTTCGGGATTTCTTGCTATGCCTCAAGACGATATCCGAAAGGCTAGAGTCGATGAGGCGTTTGGTCGGATAGATAGCAACATCCGAATCCTCAAGCCACTTTTAGGCCTCCGAAGACGACGAACGGGTCGAAACGTTAGGCCGCTCAATAAATACTGGTCCACCTAACAACCTCGTTCGGCACAGAAGTAACCGAAACTACTGAAGGTCATAGACACGCAAAGGTCCTAGAGAATTGTGTATTCGGCTTTTCGAGGTGTTAGGTTGATTCTGGGTTTGTCAGTGAGGCTGAAAGTATAGGTATTAAAAATTCCCATCGAAGTCTTAAGCAAGGCGGGACTCGAACCCGCTCACTTTTCTTTCCGGGCAGGATGCTGGCCCATCACAGCAACGCTGATTTGTCGATCGGAATCCCGAATCAGGTTATCTTCGTAGTAGCACTCTATCGTCGCTCACCCGTGCTATCGGAATAAGCTGACCGCCGATATCAGCATGGCACTGGCTAAGAAGAAGGCCTTCTTAAAAATGAATGAATATTGTGGATGTTACGTTCGATCAAGCAGTGTTGGTAGTGTAATGGGCTGAAATCCTGCCAGTAGAAGCTGCGGCTTTAAGTTCCGCCAGCCGCAAAAGTTTTGATCGCGGCTAAATGTCCTACCAAATCATGTAGTGCGTTTAGTTCTTTTAAACACCAGTCTTGGGTATTCCTTTCTAAGGTTTTATCTGCGCTCTTTAAAGGTACTCTTTCCGAAATCTCATCCAGATTTCAGGCAACATTTGTCGATCTCCAATCGCTGAAGCGGTCTTCCTGGACATAATAAAGAAGAGAGGAATTCGAGATGTGTAAGTTTTTCGTGCGTATCCGTTGGCTTATCGCGTATATTTCTCTTAACATTACCGTTAAACAAGTGGAGCGGTTCACGAGCGGTGCCGCCTGCTCATATCTTGCAAAGAAATGAACAGGTGTCCTTTCGTCTGTTAGATTGCTACCGTTGTATTTCCCGTCGCTCAGCTAGTGCATATTCATCAGCACAGCAACGCTACTCCATTCTGGGGCACTAGTTAAAAGTTCCGACTCCACCGACCGGTTTCGGTCGAAGAATTTTTTTCGCTGTTCCGACTCCACCGACCCGACTTCGGTCGAAAAAATTTTTTCCTTGAACCTTCTTCTAGGGGGGTTATTTGGGGTGCTGGTCACGAATCTGATATCCGTTTTTGACGAATCGGTCGGTGACCACCCATACTGTTAACATGGGAGGTCCAGACAGGGTCACCGATTTCGCTGAAACTTCGTCTGGGGGGGGGGGGGGTTATTTGGGGTGCTGATCACGAATCTGACATTCGCTTTGGTTTTGCGCCGGAGTTTGGGCGAAATCGGTGACCATTACGTTAGTTACCCGTACGTAACCTACCGTACTCCGGCGTAAAACGAAAAACGGATAGCAGATTCGTGATCAGCACCCCAAATAACCCCCCTAGACGAAGCTTCAGCGAAAAATTTCTTTTCGACCGAAGTCGCGTCGGTGGAGTCAGAACTTTTAACCAGTGCCTATTCTGGTCAAATTTAAGGGTTAGGTTTGATTCGGAGCTTGTGATTATTGTCAAAGGGTAAAGGTCATTCCGTTGTGGAGTACGCCATGGTATCTTATGCGAAATATCATGGTGCAAGTTTATCTACACGTAGAGCCTACACAATGGTGGTCTGCAGTAGCCAGCGACCGCAAAGATTTGCTCTTTTCGGACAACTCTTGTATCAGTTCGAAGAGATGGAAGTCTATGCTACCCTGGCCCGGACCCGAAGCTCAAATCGATCCCGGATTCAAGCATGGGCCTGTTTTCCCGACTGTTCTACGCACTCATTGTAGATATTCATCAACTGTATGCATCATCCTAAGGCGCTTGGTAGCGTAGTCGGAGAAGGTGGCAGCTTTCGCGTGCACCCGATTCGAGGTTCTTCTTTCGGGTTTTCCGCCTCGGCCACCAGGCCTTCCATCCATTCGGGTCGATGAATTAGTGCTAGACTCATCTGAGAAAGATAAAACAATGACAATGGAGGAACTTCGGGGTCTAAATGATCTAACTTCGCCGTTTTAAGATACCTTCCGGATGCCGTGCGGGCTCAAGCCCGCCTAGTACCGTACACTGCTTGAGCATTTTACTAGGTTACAAGATGTTGATTCCTTGATTCAGTGCTCGTTGTTCGGTTAGTACACACTCTCCCGCTTCAATCTGTAGGTGATAATCGCTGATTGCGAATATTTTCTCTCGCTACATTCTCCATGTTCTCTTCGCCGCATTTTACGTAGATAGGTGGCGCCGATATTACTATTTCCGAGTTGCTTTTTCTAGTTAGCATAGGTATCGGCTCAGATCTGTCAGTCATCCCATTCCTCGTGTGTCATTAAACTGGTACTAGGATTGTATGAGAGGGGTAAAATACTGACTAGATTGTCGATGGACGAACGCACATCAACGCTTAGTACAAAAATTCATTAAAAACGACTCACGATATCGGAGTAGAGCGCACGGCGCATACCGAAAGGCTTCAGTGGCGCTTCGCAGTGTATCACTTTATGTTGCGTGACGGTAAGTAGCACAGAAAAATGGTTTCTAGCGTTACTCATTATTTATTGCTGGCTAAATATTTCTCCTTACATAACGATTTTCTGTTACGATCGAAATGCTAGCGCCAGACGCGAGTCGATCGAACGGTGGTATAGTGGCGTAGAGCATTCCCGCCCGGTCAGCGGGATGTACGGGTTCGATTCCCGCCATGTGCTAGAGCTTTGATCGCAACAAAACCGTTTAGTTTATTATGGGAGCTTACATCCCGCCACGTGAGGCTTAAAAAAAGGAATCATTCATCCTTACCTTTTCCAGACAGCCTATACAGGTTGTTTTTGAGTACGCATGTCGCAAGACCCCACTGCAACAGCGAGACCGATCGCTTTTCAGATGGAAAGTGGACAGCTCAGCAATCATTGACTTCCATACCGGAAAACCTCCAGATCGCCGTGCCATGAGTACGCTGAAGAAGTTCGGCATAACGGACTACGAGCACAGAGCTAGAGTGGTGCGTTTTGACTCGACGAGGAGGGCCGTTCATAATTCCTTTTAAAAGTATGCGAGAGAGATAGAGACTGTTTTGTTTCAGACGACTACTGCTGATATACGAGAGTTTGACTATATCTTTGGAATGGACGATAGCAATATACGGTTGGTCGAATTGTTTCCTACCTGGTGTAGTCTGAGATATTCCGAGGTAAATATGTCTGTTTTTAAGAGATTTGGAAGATCTGGAGATGGAAACAGAGGGCAAGGCGAAAATACAGCTGCTCGGGTCCTACGACCCAGAAGGTCATCGAATTGTTCCTGACCCCTATTACGAATCTGGAGATGCAATGTTCGAGCAGGTTGGTTGTGGTTGATTTTTTTCAGACAATTATAAACGGCGGATATCAGGACCTGCTCACCGTAACCGCAGTGCGGGTCGCGCCGAGACTTTTGCTGTCTGCGCTCTCCTAGCTTAGAGATCGAGCGTCGGCGTCCACGTTGCGACGTCCGATCGATGTCTTGTGCGCCCTTGATGGCACCGTGGGCAAGTGGACCGTGGTGCAATAGGTAGAGGGTTTGCTTCATGCGAAGGATGTCGGGGGTTCGGTTCCCGTGCGCTGCGGCGGTCTTGCATTTCAGCTGGTTGTCTGAGATTTAGAAGGTTTCGACGTCTACACGACGTTGCGCGTTTTTTGCGCATTGTTTCAGCCGTATGCGCTTCGCCGCTCGAAGAGCGCAGAACCCAGCCGCGGACTCCCCCTGAGCGACGAAAGCAGTTTCCATACGAGCAGCATTATGGCACACACCCTGGAGTCCCTTCCCTAGCCTGGCTCTGCGCTCGAAGAGCGCAGAACCCATCCGCGTACTTCCCCTGATCGAAGAAATCACTCTCCATACGAGCAGCTTGTTTGGCACACACCCTGGAGTCCCTTCCCTAGCCTCTCTCTGCGCTCGAAGGGCGCAGAACCCAGCCGCGAACTCCCCCTGAGCGAAGAAAGCAGTCTCTATATGAGCAGCTTGTATGGCACACCATGGAGTCATTTCCCTAGCCTTGTTCTGCGATTGCACAATGGACGTCTCACCCGACGCCTAAGGTTGCGGTGAGCCGGTCCTGATATCCGCCGTTTATAATCCTGTGATTTTTTCCTGCTCTCAAATGCACCAACTGTTTAATGAACGTTGAGCAGCCACGCAGATGTTAACCAGTTCCATTGTAACGTGCCGCTTTTTGCATGAAATCATTGGTTCAATGACTATTTGACCTGATTTACGTATGTATTCCCTGCGAACTGCCTTCGCATTATTGTATATACGTCGTTCTTGCTATAGAGGTTTTCATTAAGAGAGGGAAGGTAGTGCGATGAGCGCTGTATTTGCAACTTCTTCTGGTCTTCATTAGGATGTTTGGAGGTGCTTGCACCCAGACGTGGCTTCCAACTCACTTCACCCCGGAGGCTTAGCAATTTTCGTTTCGAAGAAAAGTCGTTCTTACGGAGTAATCTGCTGAACAGGCGCGCGGAGCGCAGTCGAGGGAGGTGGCGGCTGTCGCATGCACCCGATTCCGGAATCTTAGTTCGGATTTCCCGCCAGGCCATCCAATCCCTCCATCCCTTAGGGGTCGCTGAATTGATATCACACTTGTCTGGGATGAATAAAACACTGATTTGTCCACCAGTTCTGTTTATCGGTTGGCCATTGCAAGTCTTTGTATAGGTCAAATACTCATTCAAAATGCCTTCAGAGGTAGAACGCGTGTCGCATTTCAAAAGGGATTGCATAGCGACGTGCTTTACCATTTTTCCTTAATTTGGTGACTTTCAGGTGTACCACCAATGCGTCCGCTGCTGTGAGGCGTTCCTAGACTCACTAAAGTAACCATTGCTCACTCTCGGTCTCTTCTCAAATTTCTTTTTTATTTATTTCATCCTTTTCACTGTAGGCTATTTTTTACCCAGACTCCTGGTTTTAATTGTATGTTGTTATATTCTGTGCATGTTGCCGCAAGTTCACGCATAGTTGATTCTACGGTGTAATTAGTCGACTTACGTATTACGGTTGTAATAAAGTTTTAGACTTATGCGTTGATGTTTCAGAGTCTTATATGATCAGTTTCGTGTGGTTCTTCTTTAAAAGTACAACTGGAGGAATAGCGGTTAGAGAGCATTTCCAGGTTGTTTTTCGGGGACCCTCTAGGTCACACACCCTTAGATACGTTTGGTCGATTCGATGGCTTCTCCTTCGTCATTCGTAATGTACCTAGTGCTCCGACGAGATCTGATGCCTGCCCTTGGTTGGCCAATGGGAGCCGTTTGCACACAGGCGGCTCATGCAGCTTCAGCGGCCATGTGGATTTTTCGGTGCGTTTGATAAGGCTGATGTGAGTGTGACTCTAATTCAATGAAGTCACTGCTGACCATAATTCAAATTCTGTCTTCAGAAATGATCCCAACACGGAGGAGTATGCAAAGGAATTGGATTCGATGCATAAAGTGACATTAGGGGTAAGTTCACGTTCGAGTTTGGGAACTTTCGCTACCAAAAGGCCTGTTCATACTTTGAGCGACAAGAGCGGCTGGAGCCACTGGGGCGACGGACATAGTGCGGCGTACGTAAATATTTACGTATTCCACATTACATTCGTCGCGGACGGAGTGTGGAGTACGTAATCATTTACGTACACCACACTATGTCCGTCGCCCCAGTCGCTCTTGTCGCTCGAAGTATGAACAGACCCAAGATCCATTTTTACACGTGTTAGGTCGACTCGGAGGAGGAGCTGTTGAAGGTTCATGAACGACTGAAAGGCAGGGAAGTTGATCACAAAGTAAGTTGACAGCCTTACTTAGCAAAGAAAGTAAAAAATAAAATCGTAAGTAATGCTGTATTCAGGTCTGGGTAGAGGACGGCCAGTCAGTCTGTATTGCGCTGAAGCCTTATCCAAAAGAGCAAGTCAAGAACGCGCTGAAAGGATTGAAGCTCTTCTGATGCTGTGCGAATATTTTTCACTGTAACCTATTGTATTAATTGTTTCAAAGGTGCTGTTGTTGGCAAATGGGGTGTTATATACAAGACAATAAATTTGCGTTGGTTCTGTTTTATCCTTGATTTTCAAAATCTGGTCCAATCTTCAACACTCTTTGAAAATAGGTCGGTGTGCAGCATTCACACAGAGTGCCGCAATAAAATACATAACCCTTTGGTGGCGTTAAATTCTTTTCCTCGTAGATACAGTGAAGTTTAGTGGCTTATACGAAAAAAAGGAGAAGTACTGCGATTAGGCAGTACAGTGGGCCCAGTGATGTTCACTGGATAGTATAAAATCAAGAAAAAGCAAAAAAGAGCAACATCGATCGTTCAAATTTTTAGACGGAAATAGGCAAGTACAAAGGTTTCGTTGTTATTTACAACAGCAGGCTGCGTGAATTTTTGCGCTTAGAATTGCTGAGTCTTCAAATTGAAATGCTGTTATGTTTGGGGAAAGTTAAAATAATCCATTTTCACGTCGATTTGGACACTTTTCAAATCAAATTGGACACTCTTTTAAGCTAGCCTAAGACTGTTGAAACTTATGGGAACTTTTCCAGGTCGGAATTAGCTTCTTCTACATTCTCCAAAAAGGTTAAAATAATTTTTTGTTCAAGAAAAATATCGTATAACGTTATTTGAAATTTTTTAGTTCGCCTGCCCCAATAAGTGTGGTAATTTTATGCTTTTTTTTTTGAAAAAAATAATAAGTTAAATCTGTCTTAAAACACAACAAAGAAGCAAACATATGGCGCATTGAAGGGTCAGATTGCGCCACGTACTCAAAAAGTTCGCCGCAATTTGTATTTGATTGATAGTGCGAATACTGCTTACATAAACCCTCAAGGTGAGGAAATGTGTGTTCTTTACAATTGTTTTTGTTGTACCGTTCGCAGGCGTGAAACTCCATGCAAACAGAATTCGCGCTATAAATCGAATAAAAATCGTGGTGTCCTGAACTAGGGCATGGCGCAATCTCTTTTTGGCACTAAAAAATGGTCACTTTTCTGTTCCTTAAAACAAGCATTAAAACATTTTTCAGGAAAAAAAGGAAATTTTTATAAAATTTCAAACAATGTGTTCAAATTTTATAAATAAAAATTTTATAAAAATAACGTGTTATTGAGAGATGAATTGAAACTTCAAAGAAATTTATACTAGAATTTTCTTTAGGCAGAAAATTGTTCTAATTATGCTACCCTTTCTTGAGTCTTTAGTTTAATGTAGAAGAAGCTCATTTAGTTTGGAAGAGTTCGCTTTGATTTCAGAAGAATAAGGCTAGCTTAGAAGAATGCCTCATTTGATTTTAAAAGTGTCCAACTCGACGACAAAATGACAACGACAATATACAGGGTGTCTCAAAAATGCATACGCTCTGAGAACTACCAGTTCTTCTTGCCTTTTTCACAAGTGTTGACTATTCCGGCCAAATACAAGTGCTGGCGTGTCCCATCGTTCTAGAAAAGTGAAATATCCTTTCCTAAAGCTGTTTATCGCATACCTAAGGCTACGAAGGCCATATCGCTCTCACCAACCCGTATTGCGCCAATCCATGAACTCCCTTATTGGCTTCAACTAAATAGCACCATCGCTTCTAATCAGATGAATATTGAGAGACGCTGAGCGAGTCTATCTCAATGTTTAAATACTGGAAAATTTTCGCTTTTCTCTACTTCAGTATAGGTTATGAACTCTTGCTCTGGAAAAAATGATAAAATTTTGTGGCCACTCAAGGAGACGATACACTTCTCTGAAGACACATTGAATTGCCGAGTGTGGTATTTACTATCCATCGTCAGGAGGCTGCTGTTGCATCCTCGGCGTCCACATAATGCGCACAGATAAACCGCAGTTATGATGTTTATGAAATAGCATAGATTTATTTAAGTCATTAAAAAAGGGATAAAGGGCGGCGTTACTCGAAACCTTTGGGATGTGCCATGCATTCTACTTTTACGGGATGACGTGGAGGCAGTTTGAATGCGTATTCTGCCACACAATGACTTGCGGTGGCCAATTGATGAATAAGTCAGCGCTTTATCCTTTTCAGACAAGCCTGCTACCAATTCACCGAACCCGGAGGGATGATAGGCTTGGTTGGTCCTGGTAGGAATCCGAATCAGGAACCTGGTATGGGGTACACGCGACAGCCGGCACCTCCTCCGGCTGCGCTACACGCGTCCTTTTAGGTCACTAGGTATAACTAGTCAAGGAAGCTATAGCTTTTCATGTGACTCTACATATGGAATTATGTAAAGGTCGACGCTGTGAAGAATCTCCGACGTGAAAACGTAATCATGCCCTACACGGTACAGTTGCTCAGTGTTGCTATTAGATCTAGTTTATTGGCTCAGCCAAACTAGGAGGAATCGAAGAAGCGCAACTCTCCAGCGCCTGGAGCTGCGGAATCGTCCAGCTGATCGAGCTCACTCACATGAGCGAGCAAATCGATTGATGTCCGGAAGACGTTTGATGGATTGCAGATGGAGGAGGGGAGAAGTGCGAGGAGGGGCACTGGCCGATGAGATGCAACTTGGATCGCTCGCCCCTTGCTCACTTATCGCCGCCGTGCTTCTGATTCTGATCGATCAGGGCTCGGCTCAGTGTCGTGTCCAACTCACGTATCCGGAGCTGCGTCCTCAACAGGTAGATCTGCTCCGTCCTTTCCGTTTCATGTGAACCATATTATTGATGCCTTTTGGATTGTTCTGCATTTGCGCTTAAGATTTCAGAACTTGAGCTTCTGGGAATCTTCAGCTTACGGCTAGAAATTGTTCAGGCCCAAAGTTGTTAACATCGTTGTCGAGGATGTTGAGCGTTACGTAATCACTTTGAGTTGTTACCTGAGCTCAGAAACTTGGTTAACTGTCGGTGCGTCTACAGAAAGAAATCTATCTCACCGACCCGTTTAATCTTTGCTTTAAGTTAGGCTCGTTCATGATATAAAGTGCAACAGTCAGTTAGAGATATTGCCTGAAAGTTATAGATTGGAGTCATGCTGTTGAAGTGATCACTAGAATATCCTGGAATTGGAAGGCACTGTTTTCATTGGGTCTAACCTAGTATAGGTGCAGAAGCCAATGCAATTATGTACAGCACAAAAGGCTTGCAGTACGTACGGTATGATAGGGCGATCTATTGGTTCCTCACTACCGGTCCTCCCTTAGTGAAACGATCCCCCATTACATACTGCTTCTGGTCCCCCTCAATGATCCAACCTTAGCGGACAACGTCTTCTGCACACCTGCTGAATCCCCTGGCACATTGGACGACGATGTCGGCACGTCCTTTGAGTCCCAGACACGTCATGCGACGTATTCCGCACGTCTTCCGAATCCAGTGGCACGTAGAAGACGTCTGGGTATTTTCCGCTATTTTCGCGCCACGTAATTTGATCAGTGTTTGACGGTGATCGATGCTTCAAAAACGATCTTCTGATTCGTGTTCTTCGACCTCGACTACCCCCAGTGGACGACATCCAGAAAAATCGATAGTTTGATCAACATCGATTGATGGCGATAGATACTGCAAAAACGAACTTCAGATTCGTGTTGTGCGACATGGCTGAAGTTTCCAGGCAGGTAGAAGAAGTCTGAGTATTCTCCGCTATTTTCGCGACCCGTAATTTGATCAATATCGATTGATGGCGATCGATACTTCAAAAACGAACTTCAGATTCGTGTTCAGCGACCGCAATTAGCCTAGGGCTTAAGTTTCCAGGCAGGTAGAAGAAGTCTGTGTATTTTCCGCTATCTTCGTGTCGTAATTTCCCCCTATTTTCCCCGAACTTTTCCTCCTATTTTACAATTTTTGCGGCGGCGCCGATCGATAGTATGACTCGTCGTTTAGCGCGTTATTATAGAGTGTGATAGCGGTGGAATACTGCTGGCTCCTTGTCAAGCTATACAACCTTGCTGGCTGTAACATTAGGTAGCAAGGAAAATACCTCGACACGTGCAATTTTTTCCAATTTATTTCTTACGTTCTATACATACAACAACTAACCAACATGTGCACCATTATTATCTACAACACATTGCCATTTGTCAGATAATCTGTAGATTCTTTTCTATAGAATTTCTGGGGTTTTGACAAAAAAGTCAGCGAGCCACTTTTCATGTTGCGCCCTGTCGTCAAATTGTTTCTCCTGCAAATGGTTCGACAACGAAAGAAACAGATGGCAGTCCGTTGGAGCAAGGTCCGATGAACACGGTGTGTGGGCCAGTTGATGCCATCCGTAACACTGGAGCTCTTTCTGAGTCTCCCTTGCAACGTGTGGACGTGCATTATCGTGGAGGAAGAAGATCTTGGCTTGTTTCCCACGAAAAGCTGCTTCAACACGATCCGACTTTAGGTATAGCTAATGACAATAGTGGTTGCATTTAGCAGCTCCTTTGCAATTCCACCAGACAATGAACATTACGTTTTTTGGGTGAAGTCCCGATCTTGGCGTAGGAATTCCTGCTCCGGCGCTTTTGAGCCGCTGACGCTTTCGAGTGTTCATAACGTAGACTACCCACTGTTCGTCGCCAGTGACCACGTTCTCGAGCCAAGAAAAATACTGCCGTAAACTCAAGAAGTTCACGCACGCGTCGTGGCGCACCTGCGGCTGGTGGCCGTTAAGTTCATGCGGTATCCCTGCACCATATCTATATGGTCTTCCCAAGGCCACGTAGGTGTTGAGCTATGGTGGTGTGACTGCACTCGAGTTTCTCTGCCAGTTCACGGGTGCAACGCCAGAGATCCTCCTGAACCAGCTACAGAAGGCGCTCCTCATTCACTACAACTTCCAGACTGTGGTTGATCCTCCATGCAAAAGTCTACGTTCTTGAACTTCCGGAACCATACTTTCGCGGTGTTGTGGGAGACAGTGCTTGCACCCATCGTTCCACATATGTTATCCACCGCCACACCTGCACTGCTTTGCTTTTTGAACTCGTAAAGCAGAAGCGGTCGAACTTGCTTTCAGTCGAGAACGATTTTCTCTGCCATACCCTTAACGGAATATGACAACAGTAGTGGTAAATATGTCTCATAGGTCAGTCTATGCATGCGTTATTGGGGAAAGGTTCCAGAACGTTTCAAAAATTTAGCCGAACGCCGAAGTGAGTGGCGGGAAACCCTTCTTTCAACCTAGTAAGAAACCAATTTTTTGACGAGTGGCAATTCTTATCTAAAGAGCGTTAATCTTCTTGCAATACGTCCTGTTGATATGCATATACCACAAAACGACTGAGTAGACCAAAGAATTGCCACAAAATCTATGATTATTCCGTGCGGATAGGAAATTGCTCTGAATATCATGAGAGTGAAAATTCGTTTTTTGTCGTTGCCTACAAGAATAGTGGAAATTACGTGAAACGATTATCGCACACCACCATTAGCGTATTTAAAGAAAGGGTTAATAAACCTGAAAAACCTAAACGCTGCCATTCATCTTAATTAATATTGTACCACTTTCACGTCGAAATGGACCCTTTTTAATTTTAATCCGGTCACTTTCAGAAATAAGCTGGACGTTTGAAAAGCTATTCAGACGTATTTCGAGTAGACTGGGCATTGTCTAACTAAATTAAAATATTTTTGAAGAACATTTTAAGGAAAAACTCACCTTTACCGAGTGTCTGAAGTAAGAATAACCATTCTATTTGAATAAACTCGAAATTTTGTCATTTGATCTCAAATAATTTAACTAACAACAACAATTCGTAGCTTTACCCTGACGTGCTGATGATCAATGAACTTTCTGGTATGCTAGGGAGGGATTGCGCCGCATACTCATTCTAAACATTGCATTCAGAGAACATAAGAAGAACAGAAAAGAACATATTTCTAGAAACAGCAAAAGCGACCACAATAGAAGAAATATGTATACCACCATGCATCACTGTATAACCTTAGGTAAACAGTAATTACACTGTCACTGTCAAGACTTGCTTACGTTTGTTATAAAATGTCTCTTTTAAATTTAAATATGTTTATTTTTACCTAAAAAATGCTCGGTTAAAACGAAAACGCTATATATCCGATTTTACAGAATGTTAATGCAGTTGGCGCATTGTACGCGTTGTGAATGCATTGTTCATTCTTTAGAAAACTGCATAATGAAGTTCACTTCATGCAAAAATAACTATTGCAACGTTTCTTTAAATAAACCACTATCGAGACCCGATTAAAGGTGCCACCTGTATTTTACGTAAAGTAGGTCTCTTTAATTTACGTCCTAAATTTTCGGGATGAATCACGTTTTTGTAAACGATTGTTTTGTTATCAAACGCTACCAGTTATTTGTTACAGTGGAATCTGAGTCGCAAGATTTCGCGAAAACTTTGTCTGCCGCAAGTAACGCGAATTTCTGATTGGTTTTGTTTGGATTTGGGGAAGGATCAATTTGTAATTCTGATATGTTCTTGATAAGCTATCGACCAAGATTGTTAACAGCTTTATTCGGCTGACGTTTCGGCAGCTTTGCCTTCTTCGGAGCCTGGAAAAGTCGGAAATATTCACAATGCCATTCGCCCAAACATCATTTCATCCTACAGAGTAACGTTCTTAGAGAAAATAGATACAGGATCAGAAGTGGGCGTTACAGAGGACGACTGACCTGACAGGTGGTTGCCGTCGAGGACCACCGCTCACCCGTAGCTGGAAGTAACGAGAGGGTGAATGAGCTTCAGCCTGGGACCACCCGACTTAAATACCCCAGCAGGTCAGATCAAGTAGATCGTAACCCGCAGAGATCTAAGAAGGGCGCTAGTTCTTGGGTTACCGTTAGACGCTCTTCCTTCCGGTTGACCCCAGGATTCCTAGCGGTGATCCAGAGCGCCTCGAGTGTCCTGCGTGCCGAGATGTCACTTTCTCGGGCCAAGATGGACGTGGACACCTGCAGCATCACACCTGCATGGCAGCGGACTCTGTGTTCCCCCCAAGGAGTCAGAACGTTGCCTTTTCTAAGGCCATCCAAATGCTCCTTAACCCTTATACATAGGGGTCTGCCCGTTTCCCCTATGTACTCCTCCCCACAGTCATTGCATGACATAAGGTAAACCACACCAGATGTCATACAATCCCCCTCTTTCCCATTAGGGCAAACTACGCAGGATGGAGTTAAGCAGGTCCTGTCGTAGATACGGTTCCGAACAAGCTGTCCCTTCAAGGACCTAGGGGGGACATCAATGACCCTCACCATGTCTTGAAGATCAGCTGTGCGCAGACACTTTCGTATCTCCGCACTCACATCGTCCGATATGAAAGGCACACAAAACGGTACCTTTCCGCGCTCCTCCTCGCGACGGGCCAAAGCATTGGCTTGCAGCTTACGCCCCTTATGCCAATGTTGCATTGGGTACCCATTTGCTTTTGCAATGTCAGCTGCCATTTTCCGAGAGAACGACTTTTGTTCGTTATCGGACGAAACTGAACTAGCTGTTCGGAACATATTTTTGATAATACCCTTTTTGGTACTAGAGGGGTGGGCAGAACTGAAATGTACGAGGATGTTTTTGCTACTGGGCTTGCGGTACCACCTAGTCTTAATGTTCCCACGATCAAGATGGACTTGGACATTAAGAAAGGCGAGCCAACTTTCTGTAGGTTGTTCCCGTGTAAGCTTTATGTGTTCGGACTGCTGGTTTAACAGTTCGAAGCAAGTGTCCATCTCAGTTTGAGTAGAACACACTATAAAGCAGTCGTCTATATACCTACAGTAAAGTGCGGGCATGCGTTCCAAGACTGGGTTTTCCACCTTGGACATAAATGCCACCGCTAGCACAGGCGCTAACCTCTGACCCATTGCCAACCCTCTAATCTGCTCGTAATACTCTCCTGACCACTTGAATACGTTGCACTTCAAACATTCATTGACCAACGTCATTATCTGAGTTACACTGAGGCCGAACAAGTTTACGCTTGCTTGGTGCTCAGCAAGGATTTCAGATACGGCCTGCAAGGCGCTTTCCTTAGCAACGTTAGTGTACAATGAGGTGACATCGAAGGATTCCATGACGTATCCCTCCTCTGTCCTGGATGCACGTAGTCTTTCGAGGAAAGTATTGGTGTTTGGCAGATGTGAGGGTATGAATCTGAGCAGCTGACTCAGGACTAGATTCAGTAACCAGGAAATGCGGTCTGTAGGACCATCGACACTGCTGATAATTGGCCTCACTTTAAAAGATGAGGCATCGACGATGGATTCTGCTTCTGGAGGCAACTTATGGGTTTTAATAAGGACATATAACACTGGGCATGTGGGGAGCTCACATTTTAGCAGTGATATTATGCCCCTAGAGAGATTCGCCGACTTTCCGATCTCGGTCCACTTCCGATTAAGTCGACGATACTGCTTAGCAAATTCTTTTGCAGTGGATGGACTATAGATAGTAGGATCTTGAAGATGTGATCTCGTGATAGCCCTATCCATCTCTTGCGTAAGCACAACAAACTCTCCACCCTTGTCACTAACCGTGACCCTTATGGCTCCAGAAGCAACTAGATCCCTTATCTCTCTAAGACCGCACTTTTGCGCTGTACTCAGATTACTTGTTGCCCTTCTTCCTGCAGTACGCCGCAAGATGTTCAACACGGACGTGGCAAATATGCGGAACTTTGTATCTACCGTGCTATCGGGCTCCTGCGACCCCAGATACGTGGATGGAAAAGGTGGGGGCGGTATTGCTGTGCTACCAACAATACCTTGCCCATCACCCCGCGCATCGATTTTCGCTCTGCCCCGCAGGTGATCGTGTAATGATTGGAGGGATCCCACGATCTTCCGCGACACCATAGGGGATAGATATTGACTAGGAGCGAAACTAGGCCCCAGGTCCAACGCGGACAGCGCATCGTTCGATACCACTGCGTTGCCAAGAACCGTCACCCGTGGACGACGCACATCACCCCCGTCCTCTCCAGCTTCTGTGGTGGGAGTGAAGGAAGAACAAGGAGTCGGCCTGCAACTACCACCCCTATCCCGCTCTACTAACGCCAAGAACTTCCTCTGTAATTTTACTTTGATCTTAGAGCGAACGGCATCACAAATATTTCTCGACTCACCCACTATTCTCCTCCAAAGACGAATAGGTACATACTTCTCGCAAGACAATTCTTTGGACGTGCACTTCAATAACATCGAGTACATAGTGTCCTGTCTGTTCTTGATGGCCATCCTCAGAACTTCCGTCTCAACTTTCCGCACTCTCCTATCGTCGCTCGGTCGGCCGCATAGTTCGTGGAGCTTCTTCGTTTTGACGAAGTTAGGGATAACTCCGTGTTTCATACAGCGGCGGAGAAAGTGGATTGATTGCCTAGCTGAGACGATCTTCTGTCTCAGTGACAACACATCCGCAACAAGTCGAAAGCAGTCAGCTGGTACGTCGTGTAGAACTGCCCAGGTTCGACTTTCCATAAATCTTGGCATGACGTGCAATTCTGATATGTTCTTGATAAGCTATCGACCAAGATTGTTAACAGCTTTATTCGGCTGACGTTTCGGCAGCTTTGCCTTCTTCGGAGCCTGGAAAAGTCGGAAATATTCACAATGCCATTCGCCCAAACATCATTTCATCCTACAGAGTAACGTTCTTAGAGAAAATAGATACAGGATCAGAAGTGGGCGTTACAGAGGACGACTGACCTGACAGGTGGTTGCCGTCGAGGACCACCGCTCACCCGTAGCTGGAAGTAACGAGAGGGTGAATGAGCTTCAGCCTGGGACCACCCGACTTAAATACCCCAGCAGGTCAGATCAAGTAGATCGTAACCCGCAGAGATCTAAGAAGGGCGCTAGTTCTTGGGTTACCGTTAGACGCTCTTCCTTCCGGTTGACCCCAGGATTCCTAGCGGTGATCCAGAGCGCCTCGAGTGTCCTGCGTGCCGAGATGTCACTTTCTCGGGCCAAGATGGACGTGGACACCTGCAGCATCACACCTGCATGGCAGCGGACTCTGTGTTCCCCCCAAGGAGTCAGAACGTTGCCTTTTCTAAGGCCATCCAAATGCTCCTTAACCCTTATACATAGGGGTCTGCCCGTTTCCCCTATGTACTCCTCCCCACAGTCATTGCATGACATAAGGTAAACCACACCAGATGTCATACAATCCCCCTCTTTCCCATTAGGGCAAACTACGCAGGATGGAGTTAAGCAGGTCCTGTCGTAGATACGGTTCCGAACAAGCTGTCCCTTCAAGGACCTAGGGGGGACATCAATGACCCTCACCATGTCTTGAAGATCAGCTGTGCGCAGACACTTTCGTATCTCCGCACTCACATCGTCCGATATGAAAGGCACACAAAACGGTACCTTTCCGCGCTCCTCCTCGCGACGGGCCAAAGCATTGGCTTGCAGCTTACGCCCCTTATGCCAATGTTGCATTGGGTACCCATTTGCTTTTGCAATGTCAGCTGCCATTTTCCGAGAGAACGACTTTTGTTCGTTATCGGACGAAACTGAACTAGCTGTTCGGAACATATTTTTGATAATACCCTTTTTGGTACTAGAGGGGTGGGCAGAACTGAAATGTACGAGGATGTTTTTGCTACTGGGCTTGCGGTACCACCTAGTCTTAATGTTCCCACGATCAAGATGGACTTGGACATTAAGAAAGGCGAGCCAACTTTCTGTAGGTTGTTCCCGTGTAAGCTTTATGTGTTCGGACTGCTGGTTTAACAGTTCGAAGCAAGTGTCCATCTCAGTTTGAGTAGAACACACTATAAAGCAGTCGTCTATATACCTACAGTAAAGTGCGGGCATGCGTTCCAAGACTGGGTTTTCCACCTTGGACATAAATGCCACCGCTAGCACAGGCGCTAACCTCTGACCCATTGCCAACCCTCTAATCTGCTCGTAATACTCTCCTGACCACTTGAATACGTTGCACTTCAAACATTCATTGACCAACGTCATTATCTGAGTTACACTGAGGCCGAACAAGTTTACGCTTGCTTGGTGCTCAGCGAGGATTTCAGATACGGCCTGCAAGGCGCTTTCCTTAGCAACGTTAGTGTACAATGAGGTGACATCGAAGGATTCCATGACGTATCCCTCCTCTGTCCTGGATGCACGTAGTCTTTCGAGGAAAGTATTGGTGTTTGGCAGATGTGAGGGTATGAATCTGAGCAGCTGAATCAGGACTAGATTCAGTAACCAGGAAATGCGGTCTGTAGGACCATCGACACTGCTGATAATTGGCCTCACTTTAAAAGATGAGGCATCGACGATGGATTCTGCTTCTGGAGGCAACTTATGGGTTTTAATAAGGACATATATCACTGGGCATGTGGGGAGCTCACATTTTAGCAGTGATATTATGCCCCTAGAGAGATTCGCCGACTTTCCGATCTCGGTCCACTTCCGATTAAGTCGACGATACTGCTTAGCAAATTCTTTTGCAGTGGATGGACTATAGATAGTAGGATCTTGAAGATGTGATCTCGTGATAGCCCTATCCATCTCTTGCGTAAGCACAACAAACTCTCCACCCTTGTCACTAACCGTGACCCTTATGGCTCCAGAAGCAACTAGATCCCTTATCTCTCTAAGACCGCACTTTTGCGCTGTACTCAGATTACTTGTTGCCCTTCTTCCTGCAGTACGCCGCAAGATGTTCAACACGGACGTGGCAAATATGCGGAACTTTGTATCTACCGTGCTATCGGGCTCCTGCGACCCCAGATACGTGGATGGAAAAGGTGGGGGCGGTATTGCTGTGCTACCAACAATACCTTGCCCATCACCCCGCGCATCGATTTTCGCTCTGCCCCGCAGGTGATCGTGTAATGATTGGAGGGATCCCACGATCTTCCGCGACACCATAGGGGATAGATATTGACTAGGAGCGAAACTAGGCCCCAGGTCCAACGCGGACAGCGCATCGTTCGATACCACTGCGTTGCCAAGAACCGTCACCCGTGGACGACGCACATCACCCCCGTCCTCTCCAGCTTCTGTGGTGGGAGTGAAGGAAGAACAAGGAGTCGGCCTGCAACTACCACCCCTATCCCGCTCTACTAACGCCAAGAACTTCCTCTGTAATTTTACTTTGATCTTAGAGCGAACGGCATCACAAATATTTCTCGACTCACCCACTATTCTCCTCCAAAGACGAATAGGTACATACTTCTCGCAAGACAATTCTTTGGACGTGCACTTCAATAACATCGAGTACATAGTGTCCTGTCTGTTCTTGATGGCCATCCTCAGAACTTCCGTCTCAACTTTCCGCACTCTCCTATCGTCGCTCGGTCGGCCGCATAGTTCGTGGAGCTTCTTCGTTTTGACGAAGTTAGGGATAACTCCGTGTTTCATACAGCGGCGGAGAAAGTGGATTGATTGCCTAGCTGAGACGATCTTCTGTCTCAGTGACAACACATCCGCAACAAGTCGAAAGCAGTCAGCTGGTACGTCGTGTAGAACTGCCCAGGTTCGACTTTCCATAAATCTTGGCATGACGTGCAATTCTGATATGTTCTTGATAAGCTATCGACCAAGATTGTTAACAGCTTTATTCGGCTGACGTTTCGGCAGCTTTGCCTTCTTCGGAGCCTGGAAAAGTCGGAAATATTCACAATGCCATTCGCCCAAACATCATTTCATCCTACAGAGTAACGTTCTTAGAGAAAATAGATACAGGATCAGAAGTGGGCGTTACAGAGGACGACTGACCTGACAGGTGGTTGCCGTCGAGGACCACCGCTCACCCGTAGCTGGAAGTAACGAGAGGGTGAATGAGCTTCAGCCTGGGACCACCCGACTTAAATACCCCAGCAGGTCAGATCAAGTAGATCGTAACCCGCAGAGATCTAAGAAGGGCGCTAGTTCTTGGGTTACCGTTAGACGCTCTTCCTTCCGGTTGACCCCAGGATTCCTAGCGGTGATCCAGAGCGCCTCGAGTGTCCTGCGTGCCGAGATGTCACTTTCTCGGGCCAAGATGGACGTGGACACCTGCAGCATCACACCTGCATGGCAGCGGACTCTGTGTTCCCCCCAAGGAGTCAGAACGTTGCCTTTTCTAAGGCCATCCAAATGCTCCTTAACCCTTATACATAGGGGTCTGCCCGTTTCCCCTATGTACTCCTCCCCACAGTCATTGCATGACATAAGGTAAACCACACCAGATGTCATACAATCCCCCTCTTTCCCATTAGGGCAAACTACGCAGGATGGAGTTAAGCAGGTCCTGTCGTAGATACGGTTCCGAACAAGCTGTCCCTTCAAGGACCTAGGGGGGACATCAATGACCCTCACCATGTCTTGAAGATCAGCTGTGCGCAGACACTTTCGTATCTCCGCACTCACATCGTCCGATATGAAAGGCACACAAAACGGTACCTTTCCGCGCTCCTCCTCGCGACGGGCCAAAGCATTGGCTTGCAGCTTACGCCCCTTATGCCAATGTTGCATTGGGTACCCATTTGCTTTTGCAATGTCAGCTGCCATTTTCCGAGAGAACGACTTTTGTTCGTTATCGGACGAAACTGAACTAGCTGTTCGGAACATATTTTTGATAATACCCTTTTTGGTACTAGAGGGGTGGGCAGAACTGAAATGTACGAGGATGTTTTTGCTACTGGGCTTGCGGTACCACCTAGTCTTAATGTTCCCCACGATCAAGATGGACTTGGACATTAATAAAGGCGAGCCAACTTTCTGTAGGTTGTTCCCGTGTAAGCTTTATGTGTTCGGACTGCTGGTTTAACAGTTCGAAGCAAGTGTCCATCTCAGTTTGAGTAGAACACACTATAAAGCAGTCGTCTATATACCTACAGTAAAGTGCAGGCATGCGTTCCAAGACTGGGTTTTCCACCTTGGACATAAATGCCACCGCTAGCACAGGCGCTAACCTCTGACCCATTGCCAACCCTCTAATCTGCTCGTAATACTCTCCTGACCACTTGAATACGTTGCACTTCAAACATTCATTGACCAACGTCATTATCTGAGTTACACTGAGGCCGAACAAGTTTACGCTTGCTTGGTGCTCAGCGAGGATTTCAGATACGGCCTGCAAGGCGCTTTCCTTAGCAACGTTAGTGTACAATGAGGTGACATCGAAGGATTCCATGACGTATCCCTCCTCTGTCCTGGATGCACGTAGTCTTTCGAGGAAAGTATTGGTGTTTGGCAGATGTGAGGGTATGAATCTGAGCAGCTGAATCAGGACTAGATTCAGTAACCAGGAAATGCGGTCTGTAGGACCATCGACACTGCTGATAATTGGCCTCACTTTAAAAGATGAGGCATCGACGATGGATTCTGCTTCTGGAGGCAACTTATGGGTTTTAATAAGGACATATAACACTGGGCATGTGGGGAGCTCACATTTTAGCAGTGATATTATGCCCCTAGAGAGATTCGCCGACTTTCCGATCTCGGTCCACTTCCGATTAAGTCGACGATACTGCTTAGCAAATTCTTTTGCAGTGGATGGACTATAGATAGTAGGATCTTGAAGATGTGATCTCGTGATAGCCCTATCCATCTCTTGCGTAAGCACAACAAACTCTCCACCCTTGTCACTAACCGTGACCCTTATGGCTCCAGAAGCAACTAGATCCCTTATCTCTCTAAGACCGCACTTTTGCGCTGTACTCAGATTACTTGTTGCCCTTCTTCCTGCAGTACGCCGCAAGATGTTCAACACGGACGTGGCAAATATGCGGAACTTTGTATCTACCGTGCTATCGGGCTCCTGCGACCCCAGATACGTGGATGGAAAAGGTGGGGGCGGTAATGCTGTGCTACCAACATAATACCTTTGCCCATCACCCCGCGCATCGATTTTCGCTCTGCCCAGCAGGTGATCGTGTAATGATTGGAGGGATCCCACGATCTTCCGCGACACCATAGGGGATAGATATTGACTAGGAGCGAAACTAGGCCCCAGGTCCAACGCGGACAGCGCATCGTTCGATACCACTGCGTTGCCAAGAACCGTCACCCGTGGACGACGCACATCACCCCCGTCCTCTCCAGCTTCTGTGGTGGGAGTGAAGGAAGAACAAGGAGTCGGCCTGCAACTACCACCCCTATCCCGCTCTACTAACGCCAAGAACTTCCTCTGTAATTTTACTTTGATCTTAGAGCGAACGGCATCACAAATATTTCTCGACTCACCCACTATTCTCCTCCAAAGACGAATAGGTACATACTTCTCGCAAGACAATTCTTTGGACGTGCACTTCAATAACATCGAGTACATAGTGTCCTGTCTGTTCTTGATGGCCATCCTCAGAACTTCCGTCTCAACTTTCCGCACTCTCCTATCGTCGCTCGGTCGGCCGCATAGTTCGTGGAGCTTCTTCGTTTTGACGAAGTTAGGGATAACTCCGTGTTTCATACAGCGGCGGAGAAAGTGGATTGATTGCCTAGCTGAGACGATCTTCTGTCTCAGTGACAACACATCCGCAACAAGTCGAAAGCAGTCAGCTGGTACGTCGTGTAGAACTGCCCAGGTTCGACTTTCCATAAATCTTGGCATGACGTGCAATTCTGATATGTTCTTGATAAGCTATCGACCAAGATTGTTAACAGCTTTATTCGGCTGACGTTTCGGCAGCTTTGCCTTCTTCGGAGCCTGGAAAAGTCGGAAATATCCACAATGCCATTCGCCCAAACATCATTTCATCCTACAGAGTAACGTTCTTAGAGAAAATAGATACAGGATCAAAAGTGGGCGTTACAGAGGACGACTGACCTGACAGGTGGTTGCCGTCGAGGACCACCGCTCACCCGTAGCTGGAAGTAACGAGAGGGTGAATGAGCTTCAGCCTGGGACCACCCGACTTAAATACCCCAGCAGGTCAGATCAAGTAGATCGTAACCCGCAGAGATCTAAGAAGGGCGCTAGTTCTT
>OX375865.1:89364890-89479883 GCA_947359475.1 Heligmosomoides polygyrus bakeri | reverse complement strand
CCAACTGGTACGGATGGTTTTTCTCCTTAATAGCCTGCGCTATTAACAACCATTAGGACAAAAAAGTTCTACTGCTTCTCTTTTTTGATTGTTCTGGGCTCATACCATCGCGCTGAATCTCGTCTCGTTGTTTTCATAGTTTTTCGTCTCATTATTTTTCCTATTTCTCATCCCCTATATTTTTATGTATTTGGGCACTTCATGACACACTCATTTTGGAGTACTAAATAAATAAATAAATAAATAAATAAAGGTAAAGAGGATTTCGATCCTTACGAAGACCTTGCCGTAAAACGCTATGTTCATTTGTGCTATTACAATGCACAGCTTCTGATAACATTGGTTCGGATTTCTCGCCTAGGCCAACCAAGCTTTCCATCCCTCCGCAGCCAGGGAATTGCTAGCAGACTCCTTTGGGCAGAATAATGCAACGATTTTCACGTTGGCTAGCCACTGCACCGTATACGTCAGATGCGTATTCAAATTGGCTTCACGAAAGTAGAGGACGTGTTGCATCCCAAACAGAAATTTAGTAACGCTGTCATTAATCCTTAATTTTGTCTCGTTTATCAACTTTTTACAAAATTGCTCTAAAATTTAGAAAAAAAGAATAAATGACAGAAAATATAAAAAATAAAAATTCTTCGAGGGCCCTACTTATCGTGCTAGAGTGGTGGATTGCGTACCGCCTCTGAAGACGACGATCGCGTCGAAACATCAGACCGCGCAATAAAGTTCCACCATAAAACCACAAGAAATTATAGTGAGGTAATAAATGAATATATGGTTATTTGAAGCTCTGGTAAGGGAATGAAACCTCATTCTTATGCTCTCAGAGGGATGATACTCATATACTGGCAATCGAGAACATCTGCTCAGTGCAATACCTATCTCTTTATGGCTCTTTAGGAGACAAGGAGCTTATCACCTTTAGGCTCGCTATATTTCCCAGTAATGCGGAGTTGCTTCAGCACAATGCGGCAACGAAATGTCGGCGTCAACGCGGCTTCGACGTGATCTCGTCACTCTGTCCCACTACGACGTGCTGCACATTCTGACGAACGTTCAGGAACCGAAGTGTCTGGCTCACGAAGTACGCGGCGTTCGAGCCGATCTGCCAGCTGTGAGTGCCTTTTCCCTATGCTGAGGTTCTCTTGGTTTTTGTTCTCTACAACCGAATAACGAATGAAGATTTACGGCGTCCGGGGAATACACTTCCCGGCATCCGACATAGCCACCGAAGATGTATGGGCTTGTCAAGGGCAGAGCATTAATACCACCTCCATGGGTTGTAGAATCGGCACGAGATCGTCGAAGCGTCCGGATCTATGTGCCGGTAGACGAGGAAGCTCGCCGTATAGCTATCGGGATGTGGATGAGAGATTGGAAAAGGTTGAAGAAGAATGATGAAGCCATATTTCATTGGTGGGACTTGGGAAAATAGTGCTTCCTAACAGAAATGTGGTCCTTGGTGTTCGTTAAAGTGGAATTTTATTTACACTTTGAAGCAGAAAATGTGATGCTTTTGAAAGTGTCATTCTAGGTTAAACCAGGCATGGCTGGAAAGCGCAAGGTGCCGCTTGCGAGCTTTCGAATCGGTCAAAGTTTGATTGCACACCAGTCACCCTAATTATAGGCGAAATATGCGCGCGCTTACGACACTTCATGGTAACGTCCCTAATGGTATTTACATTTTTTCTTAAGGCTGTTGCGGCTGTTATAGAAAATAAAAGTTTAATTAATTAATTAATTAATTAATCATGAACATGAACATAGTCATGCATTACATAAGTGATGACAGAAAAACAAATACTAGGTCACACAAACTACAACAAACATAAAATTAAGCACAGCACGTTTAACATAACTTTTTACGTACCATTAGGGACTTGAGCGAGCTCACAGACATGTTTATGATATTCTCATCCTCACCTAATAATAAGTTCAAGTCTTTAAGATTTTTAATTCTTAATAATTATAATTATTAATTAACGAATAGTTCTTCCTTTAGTGAATTAGACAGAACAGAAGATTACAGGGACATGTCAAAAGCGCACTTATTTTACGATCTTGCAGCCATTCTAAATTTTTTGCTGTTTAAAACTTGGGAACAAAACTGTTAATATAAAGGGAAATCTTACATTTCTCTGGTTGCTCAAATCTTTGTTAGCTAAAAGAGTGAATTCTGTGCGTTAACTTCAAACGCCGGTGTTCACACTGCATACTTTACTGTTGAACAGCAGTTAAACAAAGTTAATGTAATTGTGCAAGCCAAAAAAGTATTCCCATTGCTACCAATGTACAGAAGTACAATGCGTGGCGCATTCCAAAAAGGATTGATCAACGACGCCCTCTATCATTAATTCTTTATCATGGAGGCTATTTGAACACGGTTCCTACAATGATTTATTCAATGGACAAGACAATGCGCTATACTTCACGAAGGAGTCTAGAAGCAATTTAACAGTTCTGCACTTTGTCATGTTTGAAACTTTCTTGGCGTACCAGATTAGGGTGAATTACCTTCTGTCGTATAAATCTGCTCAGCATAGGAAAATTTTTAAACATTTTCACTGCTAATTTCAAAACTTCCTGTTGAACTGTTGAGCCAAGACAAACAGAGCGAAACTTAGAAAAGTCTTTTCCAGGCCCTGAAGAAGACGGTTACGGCGAAACGTAAGCCGAATAAAGCTCTCGTAACAATCATGGGGCGCGTGTGCGCAGTCGGAGGAGGCGCCGACTGTCGCATGCACCCGATACCAGGTTCCTGGTTCGGATTTCCGGTCCAGGCCAACCAAGCCTTCCATCCCTCCGGGGTCGGTGAATTGGTACTACACTTGTCTGAGAAGGATAAAGCGCTGAATTGTTCAACGGCTAGCCGCCGTAAGTCATTGTATGGCCGAATGCCTATTCAAATCGTCTCTACGACATCCCGTCGAAGTAGAATGCGTTGCGCATCCCAAAAGGGATTGAGTAACGCCGTCCTTTATCCTTTTATCCTTTTAACAATGTTGGCTTAACAGCTTTACATCATCCTGCATAACTGTTAAACGATATGCCAAGATTCAACGATAGTCGGACATGAAACATCCTGTTGAACTCTTTTTGGGCATTTTTTGAGGTACTTACTGTTTAATTTCAGGGCCTCTGGGGATGGTGTACCATCTTTCGTCCAACTAAGATGACGGTGGACGCCTTTTGTACACATATGGGCTCAAAAAAAAGGCGACACCGCCGAAGCATGAGCTGTCATAAAGTCGTCTCTCGCACGCCTTACAAACACCAGTGATCTGACTCATCGTAGCTGCTAACGTGTCTACTGGCGAAAGTCTGAAAGATCAGTAGGATCAGACTGAAGAAAAGCATAACTTGAAATCCTAAAACTACTAAAATATCGCTTCCCCGTCATGGCAGCTTCTATAAGGTCAGAAGCCGCCGTGACGGGTAAGCTCGACAGGGCTGCAACATTCCGTTCGACTGCTGAGTGGTTTCATTGCAGATTGAGAAGGCCGGCACGTGGTTTCTGATGGCCAGATTCGACGAGATGGCGCTCGACACGTACGCGATGGTGATGCGGTTGACTGCGGTCTCGGAGACCACAGCGGTTTTACGGCTGTTCCAGTCCGCGTGGGTACTTAGGCTTGTTTCACCAACCGAAAATTCTTTGATTTGGTACCATACTACTCTGGGAAGGATAAAGCACTGACGTGTCTATCGAGTGGCCACTGCAAGTCACTGCATAGGTAAAATACGCATTCAAGCTGTCTTTGCGACATCCCGTTGGAGTAGAACGCGTGGCGTACACCGCAAAGCATTGACAAATCCATTCCTTCCGTTTAACCTAGCAAGCAATTTTCACCAGCTGTGAACTTCAAGAAACCCGTTATGGAAACGCGACTGAGTTTTCTAGCCGCGCTTTTGTGAATAACTTGGTCCCTGGGTTCTTGAGATGCATATTTGATGTATGATTGATCGATTACAATTAAGTTTACAGAGTATCGGGTCTGTAACGATAGATAAGCTTGAACACCCTATTCGAATACGTATTCAAACGATTTTCTTTCGTATTTGAATATTTGAAATCGAATATTCACAAAATCGCATTTTTCTAGTGCATTTCCATTCCGATATTCAGGAAATCCGTTTTTGGAATGTATTCGAATTTTAATATTCTAAACAACCAAATATGCTCAAACTACTCGAACTAGAATATCTGAAATTTTTGAGCATTCGAAACCAAATATTCGAAAAAATGCTGAGAGCATAAGTACTGCAGTACTCGTGTACTTTGCAGTGACTTTTCCGGTTTCATGTCTTATATATAAGACACACGACTCGTGTCGTGCCCATTCTCCGCATAGTTAGAGAACAGTATAGAGAGAACTACTTCGAGAGTAGAACCTCGGTTGTTTAGAGTCTGTTTGCATTCAAATTTCCATTTCAGGGCCTTGCCTGGAGAGCCGCTGGACTGTTTCACCAGGGTGTTCACTATCAAAGAAGTCCAGAATGACACCGACTACTTTTATGAACTTCATTTCGAAGCATCCACTAAGAATTCAACGACAAGTACGTTCTACTCAGTTGACCACAACATTGCTAGAGCTCCTGGAATGTCGAAAGGCATTTTTGCACCCCTCTTCTATACAAGGAGAATTTTGCTCTGAAAGCATTTCGAGAAGTACGCGAAAATAACGATGTGAAAGCGACATACATTGTCATCAACCACGATCAAAAATAGCTTTATGCTCCAAAACCTGTACGTTTTTATAGGTTTCTGGCTAAATTTGATGTGTTCTTTGGAGCTGCCGCTGGAATGGGTAGGAGCTTTCTATATATCCGAGCAAGGAAGATTTGCCATGTTCCACTCTAATTTGCTTGATGGCTGGTTAGATCCTGAATTATACCTGGAGTATATCATCTAATGCCAAAAGGGATAATCGGAATGTGACACAGAATCCTCTCGTGGTTCGAGAAAACCAGTTCCTCACCAGACGTTTTCGCAAATCGTTATAACGATGCTTTACTGCGATCAAAACTCTAGCGCAAGAATGGACTCGAACCCGCACCCCTGCTGACTGGGTGGGAAGGCTCTGCGCCACTACACAGCAACGTTCACAAACAAGGTGATTTATTGGCGAAGAGCATGTTCCTACAGGAGTTGCGGGTTTGAGTTCCGTCTCGCGCTAGAGTTTTGTTCGCCACAAAGCATCGTACAGCTTACATCTTCGGTAGCAGCCATTTGAGGCTTAAAGACACTGAACTGAACACTGTTTCGCAAACTATTTTGTGGTATTTTTTATGATCGGCTTTTAATAACAAGCAACTAATATTTCATGTGTTGTTTGCCCCACTAAAGAAACCAGAATTCCGAGCGCACCCTATTTGTCGAAGGGCCAGAATGTAGAGTTTAATATATCTTTAGAAAAGTAGTCTTTTTATTTATTTTCCCTGTGCAGCGGAAGGATTATGATATCTGCAACCTTATGCTAAATGTGGGAATGTCGTTCAGGCTCAGCCTCTATCTATTCCTCTGTACGGTCTTCTATTCTGAGCAAGGCTCTCCATCAGTTCAAGGATCTCTACCCCTACTTTGAAGTATATAATGTCAGTGTATCAGTTCTGCGTTCTAGACAATTGCCTTCCAAAGCAGGACCTACGTTTGATTTAATTACGACTTGGGGTTTCCGAGATTCAAGCCATAAAGCTTCATGACACGAGAAATCGTGACCCCGCTTTAAATTATTTTCAACTTAAGTCTAATGCGAGGAGAGGTACCCAGCAAGTGGAAGGAGGCCTTAGTGATTCCACTTCCCAAAAGGCCCCTTTCAGCAATCCACGGAACTACCGGCCTATTAGTATTACCACTGTCTTAGCGCGCCTATTCGAGAAGATGCTCAAAGAAGTAGTATTCTCCCACTTAGATAACAATTCCATAATTCCACCCGAACAATTTGGGTGGTCGTAAAGGAGCTCACCCACCGCGCAAATGCTAGTCACTTTAAATGACTGGACTAATTTGGTTGAATCTGGTCACGGAATCGACGTCATCTATTTCGACTTTGACTTTGAGAAAGCCTCTGATAAAGTTCCTCATGACAAACTTTTGGAGCAATTGTCCGCTGTTGGCCTTCATCATAGGATATTGAAATGGCTTGAAGCCTTTTTATGTCAGCGTGTGTTCAGGGTCAACCACAGGAGCCATTTTTCTTCTGCTAAAATTGCACGTAGGGTACATGTCGCTTAGGTGAGCAGCATTGGTAGGTGGGAGCGTGCAAACCAATGATAACCAAACAGCACAGATCGAACACATGTCAGCCTATCGGGATACCAACAGTACATGCTCTCTCTGAATGGCATGCCCATTCAATGCGGTCTGATTGGTGTAGGCGTTCCCACTTACCCATGCTGCTCACCTACGCGACATATACCCTTATAATTTCTATTGGGGTATCTTGCAAAGCTTTTGCCGATGATCTCAAAGTTTTGTAACAGTGTCACTAACCCTGGAGGGGTGGATAAACTGCAGGAAGCAATCTCGGCAGTGGCCATGTGGGTCCACACTTGGAGCCTTCAGTTAGCGAAAGATAAACTAAAGTGTTTCATTTAAGTGAGAACAATATTATAGTGTCCTATTTTATCGAAGCCCTTCAATTATAGCAGGTTTCGCAAGTTAAGGACCTCGGTTTCGTCACAACTGAAAACTTAGATTTCGATAAGCACTGTAATGAAGTTGCGGCGAAGGCTACTCGCAGGGTATGCAACCATTTCAGGTGCTTAACTACTGAAGGCGATCAGATCTTCCTCAAAGCCTACAAAATTTACGTCCGTCCTATTCTCTAGTATGGCACTTCTGTACTTAGTCCTAATAAAGTCAAAAATATTAACGCTTTGGAACGGATCTAGAACAGCTTCACTAGAAAGCTTTTCTTCGGGTCAAGACATGTAAACTACCGTTCTATTCCGAACCAGGATGAGCGGAATCTGCAGCTAGGCTTGGAACCTCTATCAATACGGTAAAAGAAGTTCGATCTTATTATGGTTTACAAAGCGCTGCACGGTTTTGTCTATCTTAGTGGAGGTAGATTTTTCGTGACGTGTGATTCCATAACGAGGGGTGCTGCTGTAAAGCTGCGGTTTCCTCGAGCCCAGAGTTCGGTCCGCTCCAACGCCTTTGTCTGTCGAGCCGGCGCGGATTACGTCAAGTTAAGTAAGCGCTTTGCTACACCTGCAAGCGTTGCGGATTTCAAAAGGATTTTTGAGAAATATGTCTATTTTTCCCAGTAACTCTCAGGTACTTAATCTTGTTCTCCCTCTGCTTTCCGTAGCGGTTTTTGATAATCCTCTCTTATCGCACTTCGCAGAGCTGTGTTTCTTACTTTCATATGTTTACTATTTTTCGCTATTTCTTGATTCATTCACTCGTTCTGTTCGTTATCTAATTGATTTTATTGATACTCTATCTCTCTCTCGGTGCGATGGTGAGCGTGCTCACGCTGATCGCTTTACATGTGCTTGTACCACGTGTCTCAATGAAATGAAATGAAATGGGATCTATCCTAGTCCGGGGGACACATAACTAAAAAGCGTTATATGTGACAAATTCACTCAAGACTTACAGAGCGGCTCCTACAGAACAACACAGGACCTAAACAAGAAAAAGTCACAAAGAAAATACGAAAAAATTGCATTTGTTACGGTTGTAAGAAGGCAAAGTTGTGTGCCTTCCTCACCATGTTAGATCCTGGTTATAACTTGTCAAGTGGCGGTCAGCACGCGGCATGACTCTATTCCGTCGCTGTTTGCCCACCGAGACGGTTGTAAACCGTGGCGATTTTTTATATTTTTTGTTTGTTCGTCCGTTTTTGGTTTTTTAGGTTCTCTAGGAGCCGCTCGGTAAGTATTAATTCATTTTTTTGCCTAGTTTTTAGTTATGTGCCCCCCCCCCCCCTCGGACTACGATAGATCCATGAAATGAAAGTGGCCCATTTTCTTCAGTTTGGCAGTACAGCTATATTTCTCTAACCTTTTTGAAACTACGTGTTCTCCTCTACGGACCAGCATCAAAATTTCTAATTAAACGACACATATTAAAAATGTCGGGAATATGCATGGCACCAAAGCGGCGGTACCTTTCGGTCCGGCCTAATGCCTTCTCTCAGACGTGTTGTTCCCTACCTTCCTCCAGGTCCCTGAAGACGAACGCCTGTAGCGAATTCACTCCGAACAAAAGTGCGAGTTTCGGAGTCGTTCAGGCTGAGAGGATCATTTCTATGCATGAGTTCTCGCGGCCATGTTGTCCACTGCGGGTGTGCATTGTGCGCGTGGATTTTTTCTGCCTGACGGCTTCAACGAATGCACGGCGAATTTTTGAAAGGCGGATGAAGTGGAGATGACGAGAGCGGCCCGAAATCTAATTGAGTGTAGTAGTCGTCGTCTGAGGTCAACGCCGCATGAATTAACTCGCCCTTCACGTTGAATAGGGACGTCCTTACAGCGAACGAATTCGATTAGTGCGCTAAAGGCTCTCCCGGGTCCTGAGCGCCTCCGTCCGATCAACGGATCGCCAGCGTGCTCTCGACAATTCCGCTGGCTAATGAAACGTGAAGCTGAAACCGTTTAGTGGAACTTGAGATAGAAATACTTCTAGTGGGATGTTGGGTCAATGGCGATTTTTCTATTGGAATAACAATTGTGCAGTTGAAGTTGAGTGAAGCGGTTTTGCACGAAGCCAGTCAAGCTAGTTGCGCTACAAACTTGCTGTCTAGTGGAAGACTTCTTCACATTCTGAAGCCTTGCAAACTTCTTTCCGTCACACCTCGTTACCTTCTAACATGCTTATTTTCTCGTCCCACTCAACTGAAATATTCTACACAATGTTTTAACGACCGACAGAGTAATGCGGCAAAGTTTTCTCTGAAATAATTATTTGAATGGGCTCCTTTATTGTGAGGGTTTGTATGTATAGACTAGGGTATACATATGACGCTCTTCCAGGCAAACAAGGTGTTCCAAAAATGATAAAAAATGGAAAGGCTTCTTGAAACAAACAAATAAATAAGTAAATAAATTGATTAATTAATGGTCATCGAATGCAGCTGTAAAGTTTTAGTTTATCTAAAAGGGTTCGAAGGCGAAAACCTTACAGTTAGTTCGTTCTTGACATAGGGTTATGTTATCCTCCATGTTTTCGACGTTATTTGATTAGTAGCATTAAAGCCTTTCCATGAAGTTCGGCATTTGAAGGATGTACGGATATTTGTGCATTATTGCCTAAAACTCTAGTATTGAGCAGCAATTTCGGCTACCTGAAAGTACTCATAAAACTTTGGGCTGTAGCGCAGCTGGAGAATGCGCCACTTGTCGCGAGCTCCCTGGGTGGAGGTTCCTGGCCCGCTAACTACCAAATCTAATCAAACCTTCCGCACCTCCACGAAGTCGGCCGTTTAATGCCAAATCTGGAAATCTGGGAAAAGGTAAAACACTGATCTGTTTATCGAAGTCATTGTTTAGACCAAATACGCTTCGAAAGTGTGAGAACACTTTGCACGAGCAGAGCATAAACAAACACTTCTTGCTAGGTCTCAAACCGACCTTTTCTAAAGTGCCATGGTTTGAGGTGTTGTATCGTGCACTGGTAAAACTCCGTTGGTGTTCATTGAAAGAAATGGAAAGATTCCGAGATCAACCAAAAGACTGTGCTGATGGATAACCTGTTGCCCTGGGGGCCACTCTGCACTTTGCTGGTCACCCGTTTAACCTTCCTACAACCACGGATTGGGAAGCCATTTCACGGCTTAATATCGACAAAAGCGGTGCTAGACGTCCATTTGCCAGGATATCTGGGCGAGGACTCATGGCCTGATAGCTCTCCGGATTTGGATCTCAGTGTGCGAGGACTTTTGGAGAGCAAGATCTCAGGACACTCCTTTGCGGATGGCCTGAAGGACGCCTTTTAGAAGGTCTCAAAGGAAAACGGCAACCACTGCCTTCGCCGCACCGCCAATTCCATGGTAGAATATCTGAAAACCTGTGTCCGAAGCGGTGTTTCCAACTTCGAACACCTCCCGTGAAACTAAATCTTATGAGTGTTCTTCATCGTTCAATAAAGTTCGTTTGATTATCCTAAACCGTTCTTCAAAATGGTGAGCAAACTAAAAAATCCTATACTCCCCTCCGACCCTCTATATCAACATACCCTCAGTTTATGCGACTTGGTTAACGTCTCTTTTTTGATTGTGGTTCTCGTTTTAATTCGGAAGTTGTTTGGCTTGATTTCAAAACCGTCAACTTTGCTTAAATCAGTATCCCAATTGTTAGTGTATTGTTCTTGTTGTAGCCGTTAACCAAAATTGTTACGATCTTCTTTATTCGGCTTACGTTTCGGCAAGTTTCGCCTTCTTCAGAGCCTGGAATAGCCGATAACATCTACAAGACTACCAGCCCAAACATCATTTCATACTACAGGTACTAGTCTTGACGAAAACAGGAACGTGATCCGATACCACAGTTTCCAACGACTAACCTCAGAGGTGGATGCAGAAGCGGACCACCAACACCCGCAGATGGACGTAGACGTGGGTGAATGGGCTTTGGCCCGAGACAAACCCACTTAATCAGCCTGTGGATAAGATCACGAAGATGGAAACTCACAGAGCTGTGCGAAGGGTGCCAGCTCTTGTGTTACCGCCAGGCATTCCTCCTTCAGGTTGATCCGAGGACTCGTAGCTGCGATCCAAAGTGCGCGCCGGTATGTCACTCTCTCGCGCTAAAATCGACACTGATCGTGAGATCTCTGTCAACGCACCAGCATGGCATCGAACTCTATGTTCCCCCCAAGGAGTCTGGACCTTAACTTTTCTAAGGCCATCCAAATGCTCATTTATTCTGACGTAGAGGGTCTTCTTGTCTCCCCTATGTAAGGCTGATTAATTCGGTTTGTCTCGGGACCAAAGTCCATTCACCCACGTCTATTTGCGGGTGTTGGTGGTCCGCTTCTGCATACACCTTTGAGGTTAGTCGTTGGAAACTGTGGTCGTTCCTGTTTTCGTCAAGACTAGTACCCTGTAGTATGAAACGATGTTTGGGCTGGTAGTCTTGTAGATGTTATCGGCTATTCCAGGCTCTGAAGAAGGCGAAACTCGCCGAAACGTAAGCCGAATAAAGAAGATCGTAACAATTTTGGTTAACGGCTACAACAAGAACAATACACTAACAGTTTAACAACGCCATGCCAAGATTTATCGAAAGTCGAACTTGGGCAGTATCCTAATTGTTCACTTCATAGAACTAGGCTCAAATATTCGCTGCAGATGCACACTTTCAGTGGTCTTCCGTTTTCTGTTCTTCAACCGCCATGTGGGCGTGCTGTACTCGTGCCTGAGCATCGCGGAAGACGGTAGATGCGACGAGCGTGCCATCTACGTGATTTCGCGACACGAGACGATCGACCACGCCGAGCTGATTGTGCTAGAGAAGGTGGCCAAGGCGGTCTGCGTCGATCCGCAGGTGCTCTACCATACCGCCACATTCGGTAGGCCATTTTTCCGAGCGTTTCGTGCAGCTAATTGTTGGGTCATTCGGCTGACTAAATCCTCGTCAGGGGTCTCAACAAGGATTTGTAACAGAACTTCTGCAACCGCTCTGGCCTAGAAAGCATGTGTTACTGAAACCAGAGAAATACTATTCGCTTGCTATAAGGTCATCAGATTGAGTCACGGTCGCCCTCAAAAAACTCGCCCATCCCGCTCTCGGTGTGGCTGATTGAATCATTCCCTTTAATGATTACAACTATGACTTGAGGCATTTTCTTTAAGCCTTGAACGGTTATTATTGTGGCTGTCTGTGGGCTTTTACAATGATGTTGAACATATTTATTTAAGACTAAAGCGGCATTTAAGGAAGTTATAATCTGCTGGATGGATGTTTCGTTGCGAACAAAACCCGCGCTAGGCGGGATTCGAACTCGCACTCATGCTTTTCGAGCAGAATTCTACACAACTACACCATCCGTATTATTTTATCTGAAACTCCAGGTCTTGGGAAACTTGGAACCCTTCCTTTCAGTTTCCCTGGGGCTGGAACTTTTTAGTGCAAGGTTAAAGTCACCACAACTCAAGTCAATACATATATTAACCTAGGACCCAGAGTTAGCCGGTCCATTTGAGAACTGAGGATAGGCTGATAGCGAGAAATTCTAAGAACCTCAGATGTCTTTGCAAAGCAGTTTTCTTGACAGAATACAGGGAGGCTTTTGCTGCCTCAAACAGCGTAATCCCTTGTGTTATGGATGTCATAGCGTAATTGAAACGTGTAATAAAAAACGTTTCAATTTTTCAGTTAAAAAATTCAAAATCGTTTCCTAAAGGTTGAAGGCAATTACCTTTTTTCGGATATTTTTAGCCGAATTCTAATGAAAAGCTCTATATAGACCTATAAGGTGCTGAGTTTCTCAAGCACAAGGTAAATGAAAGGCAAAGGATCAAGGATAAGGGCGTTAATCAATCTCCTTAAGCGGCTTTCACACTGCCGTTGCTGCTGTTGCGCAACCAATGCCGTAATGATGAAGCATACCGCAGAGATGCAGAGGAGCAACAACAGCAACGAGGGGGGCTTTCACACTGCTATTGCCGCAACCCCGCATCAGCAACACCGGCATCGGCCGTGCGGCCTCAGCAACAAGGAATGATCGCCATCATTTCTTGTTGCTGATGCTCGTCAACGGAGGCATATCACAGGTCTTATCTCATTATCTTATCTCACACGTTGTGGCTGCAGCAAGCATCGAACTCCACCCCTTTTTCGTTGCTCGTTGCTGCAACAGCAGCAACGGCAGTGTGAAAGTCGCTTTAGGAATCCGCCCGCACTCTACTTCTGGGGGATATCGTGGAGGCAATGCATATTCAGTCCGCTAATTACCTGCCTAAGCCAGCTAATGGACAAATCAGTGCGTAGCCTTTCCAAACAGGCCTGGTACCAATTCAACGACCACGAGTTGCTGGAAGGCTTAGTTGGCCTAGACGGGAGCCGAACCAAGAACCTGGATTCAGGGGCTGGATTCATCAACGCACATACCCACGGGTATGCTGGGTATAGGGGTAGACATACCCACGATGTGGACATACCCACGATTCATGATAAACCTTACCCGCCAAATCGTGGGTATATCAGTGGGTAGAGAAAACCCGCCGATCGTTGTGGGTACATCCGTATACCCGCGACTCATGCGGTCCCATTGACAAAATGGCGCTCCAGTGAGATCATCTGTTTTCGCGAAAGGCCTAGTTGTACCACACCCTTGATTCCTTTCATGAATACGAATCGTACCCTCTACCCACGGCTGGTAGTGGGTACGATTCCTTTGCGGTATCTCTACTTATACCCATTGCTTGATGAATCCGGGCCCAGGTGCTTATAATAGCTGACGCCAACTGCGTTATCATGCGTACCGGAAGGCAAATACCATTTGAATATTTCGAAGCGCCGATTAAGGTTCAAACCTTTGGAACCTCTTGTCGTGCGTTAATGCAGTCGTTGAGAACGATTTCGGCTGCATTGTTGAGCTAGAGGTGGCTAAGCAGCTGATGTGCCACCTGGTAGATATCTCCTAGCTCAGTCGGAGGAAGTGCAGGCTGTCGCATGCACTCTACTCCTATCTCCTAGTTCGGATTTCCCTCCTAGACCAACCACGGCTTCCATTAATCCTGGGCCGACGAGTTTGTGGCAGTCTTGCCTGGGGAGAATAAAGCACTGACGTATCCATCGGCTGGACACCGCGAGTCATTGTATAGGCCAAATACGCATTCAAGTTGCCTCCACGACTATCCGTAGAAGTAGAATGCGAGGAGCATCCCAACAGAGATTGACTAACTCCGTTCCTTATCCCTTTTTACTCTGTGAATATCCACTTCTCCTTCCAATGGCCCTTTCCAGCACTTCGCAAGTGTGTGTTTCCGTGCAGCCGCCTACAAAGCGTTGACTGAATGCAATTTGTCTACGCAAAGCGTTTGACGTCCGCTGCTCCGCGCCGCGCTCTCGTTAGTATTCGCCGTCGGCATCCGTATTAGGTCAGTCTCAGCTCGTCGACACGAAGGATCCAATGAAGCCGAATTCCGTGTTCGCAACGACGTGATCTGATTGAGCTCTGGCTAATCAGCGAGGTTGACGAACACTGTGACTCCTGGCGTAAAGGGGCGGGGGCTAGCTTAAGAAGCCAAACAAATATCGTTGTAACACTATGCTCAAATGGCTGTCGCGTGAACCGAATCAATGTTCTGATAAAATAGCAGAACTATAGAGGATACAGATGAAAGACGGCGCTAGTTAATTTGAGGATTGCGCTAAGCATTCCACCTCTACGAGATGTGATGGAGGCAATCTGAATGCGTACTTGACCTACACAGTGAGTGACTTCCAGTGGCCAGCCAATGGACATGCCAGTGTTTCTCCTTCAAAGAAAAGGCCCGTGCCAACTCATCGACCTCGATGGGATGAAAGGCTTAGTTGGCCTGAGTGGGACCCAGACCATAGTCGGTGCTCACTCCGACTGCGGCGCCACGGACCTATGTAACTACTACTTACTTTACTAACTACTACTTTACTCGAAGAGGTATCTGGGCAGTATCAGAATGAGCACTAAATCTAAGCACGACGAACTAGCCATAAGTGAAGGGGATGTCTTAAATATGTTTATGGTCTTAAGTGACCAAACAATTGTCGATCTCCTGATTAGAAACGACTTAATAATGAATTTCCATAGCGGATAGAAAATTTCTGCTGATATAACTGTTATCTGCCGGCAGTAGATGTTGCGCACTGGTCTTGGATTTACCCTATCACCTGTCGTCCTGTTGATCATCGACTTGCTTGAGCGGGTGCCAGCAGCGTCTCCATTCGTCCCTCTCGTGTGCCAGAGTGCTCCAATGGATCCTCCTCGCTCGACGGACACGAAGACCGTCATATCGGTCGTTCAGGGCTTTTACGAAGAAGTCCGACCAACGCGTTGGTGGGCGTCCTGGTGTTCTTTTGACATCCCGCGGAATCCAGTCTGTGACGGCTCTCGTCCAGCGGGTGTCTGTGAATCGCATTACGTGGCCGGCCCACCTAATTTTCGACGACTTGGCCCACGCGACAGCGTCTCTGATCTTCGAACGTCGGCGAAGCTCGGAACTCCGGAGGCCTCCTCTCACTTGCGTGAGTCGCATCACTCCGAGCATCGTCCTCTCGATTCCACGCTGCGCGACGCTGATCGCGTGTTCATCCTGCTTTCGTATAGCCATGGTCTCCGAGGCGTATATTAAGGTAGGAAGAACGATGGAGTCGAAAACGTGGGCACGGAGTCGGACGCTCTTCGTCTTCTTCTTTCTTAATGGTAGAAAAGCTTACAGGAGCACCAAAGACGAGAAGCGACTGAAAGCTTCTCCACGGTAGTACGATTTGGTTCCTAGATTTCATCGTTGACGAGGTCCTTTACAAGCAGTTCTGGGTTAGATGGCTTCATCATAGAGAAGAGGATCATCTTGCATTCGACAAATACCCATCGATTGCCAGCCAGTTCCGCTTTTTGGAATCACAATGAAGTGCATGTTATTCTTAGTCAGTCACGCAATGGTTATCTACGGTAAATAGGAAGAGAATATTACAGTATGGGATTCGATGTCGAGACTTCTGTGGGACACTGCAGGCTACAGTTTAAAACAATCAGTACTGTTGCGCACATTTTAAGTGTCTTAAGCTCGTGTCGATAGTAAATAAATCTACTATTCAAAAAAGCTCCCCATGTCGCTCGTTTCCCCCGCTCAGCTCAGGCGCTTGGTCCTTGGCGATGTTGACTTGCTACTTAGATACACGTAGCTGGATCATGCGGATACGTTCGTTCCGTTGACCGGGAATGGAGCATCAGAAACTCGTCCGTTCCTCTTGAACATCTTGAATTGTCACAGAGAAACCCCGGGGTTGAGCAGCATTTTAATGGAATTAGGGCTGGATACCTGTCAGATAACATTTATGCTTCAAGTAGCATATTAGAACCGAGTGGTGCTGTCATTGCGATGACAACGTGCTTATTACTGAACGATAAATCTTGCAGTGCCGTAGAGATGCTGAGGCCATTCAGCCAAGAAACTACTCAAAATGTTGCGGCTTCTCTACCTGTTGGTGCATTCCGACCATGAAACTGATAGCGCAGTACGTGTAGGTGCTGCCTGTCACATCTGCATCGATTCCGGGATCGCGGTTCGGATCCCGCACAAGCCATCCTAGCCTTACATTTCCCCACAGTTGAGAAAGCACCAAACCTACCTGAGAGGGTTAAATCCCTGGCTAGCCCATCGGCTTACCACTGCTAAGACGAATCAAGTGTTCACGTTGTCTCCACGATATTCTGTAGACGTAAATTGCGCGGCGCTTTGTAAGTATTGTATCAAGTTGTCAAGTATTCTTGGTAAGGTGACGTGCAGATGGGGGGGGGGGGGGCAGCGCTGGCCGCTGCTCGGTTCCTGAATCAACGTTCTTGGTTCGAGTCTCTCCTGGACCAACCAAGCCTTCCATCGTTCCTCATCGATTCGATTTGGTGTATTTGAACATACTGTTGTGAGATAGATAAAACAGTGACTTCTCCATCAGGTGGTCACCGCAAGTCATTTTGATGGCCAAATTCGCTTCTAAATGCTTCCCAGACAGCATGTATAAGTGGAATACCCATGCGAAATTATTGGGCAGCTGAATTTTCAACCACAAGCGTGGTGGATTGGATATTAGTTTTATGTGGATATTTGGCGACTTCTCTTGCTACGTGGTTGAATCCCGTGTGGTAATCAATTGTTTGAAACTGAAGAAGCCCGACAACATTCATTAGTTGTGGCCACGCTTGGATCGCTGAACGTTTATTCCGCTCCTCTGTGATTTAGATCAGAATGCTCTGAACTGCTAACTGCTAAGGGTCTGCACAATCTTGGAGAAAAGCTATGGCTTCCTCAAGATAGCAAATGTGATTGAGGTTTATGTGTTGTATGAATGGTCATGCCTTGTTTATTGCTGAAAGCCCATTTTTTTCGAAAAAAGAATACACTACCGGAAATAGTGTTTTTATCAGACACTTTTGTTTAACGGGTTTCACGTAAACGGTACCTATATAGTCATGGTTAGAGAATCTACGGATTGATCACACATTCTTCCTCAAGGAGTGCGAAAATACTCTCATTTACGCCTCCATCCTGAAAGACGGCAGAAATGGTCCTTCATATCTTAGCCGCGCAGATTTTGAATGCGTATTGAATGCGTATTGATAGTGACTTGCGGTGACCAGTCATGCCAGTGCTCCGTCCTTCCCAGGTACGTTTGGAGCCAACTCATAGTCCCCGAAGGAATGTGGAGCTTGGTTGTTTCGGGCGGATTCCGAAACAACAACCTTCATTCGGGGTGCATGTGACAGCTATGGGCAGAATGCAAGTTCCTGTCGTTGAGCGTCTATTCCTTGTCAAAACGTCTAGTTCAGTGAAGCAGCGGAGCTGTATTTTTCATCCTGAGCGCTGAATTCCTGAATTCTCACCGTACGAATTCTGATTGTCACCGTGAATTCTCGCCTCCATGGGCTGCTGTGCCGTGGTGAGCAAACCAGGTGACAACTAACAGTCGTCCAGTTGGACAGCACTGACGTGAATAAGGTAGCAGCATCAACAAAATGCACTAGAAAACCTATAGTTGTCCTCTTCTGTTATTACCATGTACTACTCGCGCTTTCTTCCTTTTAATATTTTTGTATAAGCAAAAATTACTCTTCAGGATAACAATTTCTGGCTTCCTGAAAGCGCATACTATTAGGCTAGCCGGAAAGTTCTAGCGGTTTTGACTGGTCGAATTCAACCTATTACAACTTTCTTTCTACTCATCGGATCCGGTCGAAACAAGCACCATTCGAAACAATACACTTTTTTACAACGCGAGACTAGTTGACTAATTCCATTAGCGAAGAAACTGGGCGGATGAAATGCGACAAGTTCAAGAAAGGCTGTTTTTGCGATGGGTTACCCTCCACGAATGCCTTCAAGTCGTCGTCCTGCATTGCTGAAGGTCTGCCCTTTGGGGCCCATTTTCAAGATTGAAATCTACAGAAAAAAATGTCTCGAACCATCGTCGCACGGTCCTTCGTAGAACACTATTCGTCCTCGACAAATGGTTGATTTTCCAGGCTGCTTCGACGACGGATTAGTCCAGTTTGAAGGTAAAATAAAATACCGATCGGAATTGTTCTTTCCACATATTTCAGTAAGTCTTCGAAGAAACACAAATGTTAAGCATAGATGAAGCACAAATTGTTCCGTTAGGTAGGGCGAAGAAATCCCTATTAGTCGTTATATAAAAATGCGTATTAAGTAGAATGTGGATTCATCAGAAAACGAACGGAAAACGGTGGCACAAAAATCGCCAGAACTGTTCGGCCAACATATTAAGTGGTCCGGAAAGTTCTCACCACCAGCATTTTGTGTTACTGTTCTTCATTCGTCTGTTATTAAGTAAAAATTCTCTGTTGTGCATTAATGCTACTTCCTGTACAGAATTTTTTGCCCTATCTGACTAAGGGGGTGCGACTGTCGCGTACACCCGATACCAGGTTCCTGGTTCGGATTTCCCGCCCAGGCCAACCAATCCTTCCATACCTCCGGGGTCGGTGAATTGGTACCAGACTTGTCTGGGAAGGATAGAGCGCTGACTTGTTCATCGGCTGGCCACCGCAAGTCATTGTATGGCCAAATACGCATTCATGTCGCCTCCACGACATCCCGTAGAAGTAGAATGCGAGGAGCATCCCAGAAGGGATTGAGTAACGCCGTCCTTTATCCTTTATCCTTATATTATCTGACTAAATAATTTATGTCGCTTCAACGTTGTTTTATAATGAGTGAGCGCCAGATTTCGACATTTGTTCATCCCTACTTTGACGCAACAAAACTGACCCGTTTTGGATCAAATGATCACTTTTTATGAGAAGTGGATTCTGACTGATAACAGGAAACGTTCCAGGCAGTGGCTGGACGCCGACGAACCCTCTAGGCAATCTCCAAAGGCGAACCTCCACCAAAAAAGCTAATGACCACCGTGTAGTGGTGGTCAACGGCTGCGATCCATTACAACTTTTTTGGCACCAGACCAAACGATCACAGCAGAGTCCTACTGCAAGGAATTCGACGAAATGCACCGAAAATTGCGTCAACTTCAGCCAGGATTGATCAAGGGAAGAGGCCCGATTCTTTTGCACGACAACGCCCGCCCCCACGTTCCACAAATCACTATTCGAAAATTGAACAAATTAGGGGTTGAAGTTCTGCCTCACCCACCACATTCTCCAGTCTTCTCACCAACCGAGTACCACCTCTTCAAACACCTTCAGAATTTCTCGCTGGTAAAACCTTCATCAATCAGGACCAAGCCATAACAGCCTTCATGGATTTTGCTGAATCTCGGCCACCTAATTGTTTCGCTGACGGAAGAAGTCGACTGGTGGCTCGTTGGCAATGCTGATTCGAACGGTGCTTATTTCGACTAAATCCGATAAGATTTGAGAAAGTTATGGTAGTTCAAAGTGAAGCACTCAGAACGCCGAGAACTTTCCGGACAACCTAATAGTATGTTGTGTGGCCACAGAACCTTATTTAGCGAAGGCGCGAACTCCATCAGAACATCCCCTTACAACCTACATATTTGTTCTAGTTGTCAGTTGTCTCGATTAAGGCATTATAATCATTTTATATGCCCGGTTACTGTGTCATTGTTGTCTTATGACTTCAGCCCATTACTTTCCTTATCCCAGGTAATTACTTGCTGAGATACCCGCTAAGCTCGTGTTTCCTGGCAGTTATCTCGTAGCCGGAGGGACACAAACAAGCTCTATTTGCGATTGCAAACTGAGGAACGACTGCTGATAGGAAAGCAGTAATTAGACGTCAAATGAATTGTTTATTCACAACCATAGGCAAAAACATCATCCTATCAGTAACACATAATCACCACAAGGCACGTATACGTTGGAATGCGGAGATCACAGTAGTGAGGAAAGGGAAGGCACTCGCATGGTGATGGGAATTTCTCTGGGGAATAGAGCTTTGCTGGGGAGCGGTACGGACGGGACCGGGGAGATGTTTGGCGGGTGAAATGTTGACAACGGGAAAGACGTTGATGGAGCGTGGTGTGTGACGAAACGAGCCGCCCGGCTGGGCGTCGTATAGCGTAGTGGATAAGGAGCTAGCAAGTTCGGTGAGTGAGGCACGGAGTAGTGTCGTGTCTTGTACGTGCATCGGCGGATCGGTTGCTTCTGTTTCAGACGAATGCGTCTACGATCATGCCCAGCTACGGCCGCCGGTCTGCACTGCCGTAGACGTCGAGTCGTCCGTAGCCGAGTGGGAGCATCTGAATACGGAGCAGATCAGAGTGCGTTAATTACAATTCTAAACAAGAGGTTTTAATCGGAGCCGGAGAAGTTATCGAAAATAATGTAACACGCGTGGAGTTGTTGTGCGTTATATGACGTTAATAGCCAAACTCTACCCCGAGGATGAACTCGAACCCCTCCTCACCATAAAAGCTCCATGTGAGCTGATATTTTATCTGGGATCTATTCAATCGGAGGTGCACAGAATAATTTGCGGATCCAATCTCTTGCTTGGATCTCCAAGAAGGCTTCAACTACTGTCCCGTGGAGCTTTCCTTTAAGTTGAGGGGATGTGGTTGTATTGTATGAGATTACGTAGGCAAGTGATCCATTACGGTTGCCCCTTCTCTACTAGGATAGATCCGCTAACTGCCAGTACATCGGAACACAGTCACTCACCAATGATACCAACTTAGAACCCCCTTTGCCCACTTTGTAGGTGAAATGAAACCCAGAAAACCCGACTCGCGTAGCGCAATGGCGAAAGGCATCGCCTTTCCTCCTCGCGTGCACCACCCACATGTCCATTTAACATTATCATCCTCCGGGACTGTGAATACAATTGGGCGATTTATGAAAGCCACTGTTTTGTATTCTTAAAGTTGAATTTGTGGCATCAATCGACCTTCAAAAGGTTGTGGGAACTGAACAGTCGGTATGAAGCGCCAGTTTTCTTCGAGCCATGAATCGATTTCAGGTTTCGTCGATGTAGAACCCATTGCTATCGCAGAGTTGATTATCGATGACAGAGAAATGACAGAAAATGTCCTTTTGACGTAATCCTTCCTGCATCACAAGCTCGACAAAATTTGAATGAAAATCTGAGCCTAATGAAGATCCCCAAATTACATCGCTCGCTTATAGATCCTTAAAAGATACATTTATGAAAGGATGAAAGGATAAAGGACGCGTAACTTTGATGTGCCACGCATTCTACTTCTACGGGATGTCGTGGAGGTGATTTGAGTGCGTATTTGCCATACTTGCGATAGCAAGACAAGTTAGCGCTTTATCCTACCCAGACAAATTTAGTAGCAATTCACCGCCCCTGGAGGGACAGAGGGCTTGTTTGGCCTGGGCGGGAAATCCGAACCAGAACCTGGTATGGGGCACACGCGACATCCGGCGCCTTGTCTGACCGCACCCAAGAGATACAGTTGTACAAACTCCAATTCAATGACCTATTCAGTTAATGGGAAATACCTCCACTATTCTAGGCGCAATCGGTATAAGGCGTCCAGTTCATGCGTTCCACAAATCCATTTCAGGTTTGATTTGCGACTACTCTAAAGGATAAAAGGATAAAGGACGGCGTTACTCAATCCCTTCTGGGATGCGCCAGCGCATTCTACTTCTACGGGATGTCGTGGAGGCGATTTGAATGCGTATTTGGCCATACAATGACTTGCGGTGGCCAGCCGATGAACAAGTCAGCGCTTTATCCTTCCCAGACACGTCTGGTACCAATTCACCGACCCCGGAGGGATGGAAGGCTTGGTTGGCCTGGGCGGGAAATCCGAACCAGAATGCTGGTATCGGGTGCACGCGACAGTTGCGCCTCCTCCGACTGCGCTACACGCGCCCTCAACGTGACTACTCTACCTTCCCGAAATTGATGCCATACATACCAGATCTATCCTAGTACGTGGGGGGGGGATAAGGGGCGGGAGATATACGTGTGAAAAGTGATTGGAGCACCAAGTTTTCGACGCCCTTGTGTAGGAAGTTGCAAGTACCCTTAATCTCATCATTGCATAGGCCTATTTTCCATTTTCCATCGTTGTCGAGCGGACAGCGTGAAGTGCTTGCTTCACTAAAATAGATACGCTGGGCTATAGAAGGGCTTCACCACAAGTTATTCATTGCATTGATAGCAGAAAACGCATTCAAATTGTTTCCACACCTGGATGTAGAAGCTTTTTTCCACATCACCAAACAGACTGGTAAAAATAAAGCAGAAAGGGTACATGACACGTAGGTAAGCAGCATTGGTAGGTGGGACAGCGCCAGCCAATAGTAACCAAACAGAGCACAGGCCGAACACATGCCAGCTTATCAGGGTACCAACTGTGCACGCCCTCGCTGAATGGCATGCCCATTCCATGCGGTCTGATTGGCTAGCGCTGTCCCACCTACCAATGCTGCGCACCTACGCGACATATACCATTTAATGTGTGTTTGGCTTATTCGTGGACATAGTTAGTGTTTTATCTCAGACAATCCTGGCACCAATTCACCGACACCGAAGGGATGGAAGGCTTGATTGGACTAGACGGAAAATCCAAACCAAGATCTTTGAATTGGAAAGCACGGCGTTTCCTTCGATAGCGGTAACACACGAAGAAAGCAGGATGATAGCATGCAATTCTATCCTTTTTGTCCTTTATGGGTGTAGCATAAGAACATTATATCTATGAGGCAGCTGATGACTTCGAGGCACGGAAAAGGTTCTCGTACCGTTTGAGCAAGAATTTCGACTACAGCGTGCCGCACTATTCATGGAAAACTACCCGGAAAGTTGGTCGGAAAGTTCTAGGGGCTTTTGTGTAACCGTATTCCGTTCTTTTACTACTGAATCAATATTCAACTTACTTCGTATAATATTTTATCATTAGTCGCCCATTTGACAGTATATGAGCTTATGGATAAAAAGGATAAAGGTCGCTCCCTTAGAGAATAGTCAACTCCTTTGCGGGATACGCCACGCATTCTACTTTCACGCCATTGTCGATGCAATTCGAATGCTTCGAATGCGTATTTGGCCTCCACAAGGATTGAGGTATCGAACCGATGAAGAGAAGCCGGGATCTTATCCTTCCCAAGCAAGCCTGGTACCAATTCACAGACTATGGAGAGGTGGAAGGCTTGGTAGCCCTGGGTGGAAAATCCGAACCAAGAACCTTGAATCGGAGTGCGCGCGACAGAAGGCGCCTTCCACTGCGCTACTACGCTTCAGCGTACGAGCCTAATACGCAGTGCAAGGGATACGCTGCGCATACAATTTCGCGAAAGTAGAATGCATGGCGCAGAATCCTGCCTGCTACCGCGACTATCAAGGTAACAGAACAGGCGCAGAGTTAGATCCTAATTTATACTCTTCCCGGGCCGTCTGTACACAAATTTGTCACAGAGCTCGAAAAGTGTTCCCTTGCTGCAACACAGAGACGAACCTTTGTGGTCATACGAAAGCAATCCTAATGGCGCTTTCCAGATGATATTCCTGCCCGCTCGATTTTGCTTTGTTTTGCACGAAAACGATCAATATTTCCGCAAATCCGCTTGGAATAATCAAGCGAAATCTCATTAGTGCTATGGCTATCCGTGGGAGAACGTGAACGGGAAGTGGAAACCTAATCCCCAGCCACAACGTGTGCACTTAACGCCGCTTGAAGGACACCCTAGAAGCCTCTAAATCGGAGCTTCTGAAAGGCGATTAAGACATGAGGCTATCGGTTTTCCTTGGGCGCCTTTTGTTTGCCCAACGTTTCTTCTACTACGCACTGCGTAAGTACAGAGATCTGTAGTCCTTTGTGCAAGAGTGCTTCCTTCTCGGGAAATGGTGGTAGCTCCACACTGCTGCGACACTGCAGCTTGCACTCTATGTATCCCCTCTTATGTGATAGACGGTTAGAAGGACGGGGTTGGACAGTCCCTTGAGGTGACGGGGTGCGCTACGCATTCCTCAACTGCGGGCTATCATGGAGACAATCTGAATGCACATTTGGCCTACGCAGAGACTTGTGGTGGCCAGTCGATGTACAAGACAGGGCTTTCTCCTTCGCGTGTAAGTCCGGTAATAATTCCTCTACCATAGAAAACCCTGTTGGCCAGGGTGTGACCACAGCATTCACTCAATTCGGAATGCATGCTAGCAATAGGCGCCTGCTCTGGCTGGTTGAAAACCACCTCTCACTACGTCTCAGAGAATCTCTCTTTTGTGAGTAAAGCACACGTTTGGCAACATTGGCAACATAGCGATGGGGGACAAGGGTACCGCAGTGGATGAATCGGAAACTATAACCTGAGACGTCTTCTTCCGTGAGCACGGACGCACCAGAACTATGAAGGATAAAGGATAAAGTACGACGTTAATCAGCCGCTTTCGAAAAGATTCATGCATTATATTTCTACGGAATGTAGTGGAGGTAATTTGAGTCCGTATTTGGCCTACACAATAAATTGCGGTGGCGAGCCGATGGACAAGTGCTTTAGCCTTCCCAGACGAGTCTAGCACTAACCCCAGGGATCCACTAACCCTAGGGATCGAGAGGATCGAAGGCTTGGTTGGTCTGGGCTGGAAGTCCGAACCAGGGATCTGGTATCGGGTGCACGCGACAGCTGGCACCTCCTCCGACTGCGCTATCACGCGCCCACCAAAGTAGAGTAAGTAAGGAAAATCAGTACTACGGCTAGGCGCCTTCCCTGGGAGACGGGAATATGGTTCAGAAGTTCAGAAGCGGATTTTCCTCACGCATGATTCTTTTCTTTTTTCTCTTTCTTTATTCTCTCGGACATCCCTCGATCGCCGAGTTTCGCCTTTCCCTTTCAGAACACCTACGGCTTACTCAAGTACCACGCGGTGGCGTCGAGTCGGATGTTCGCCAACGCGTTCGCCTTGCGATTTGACGGAACGACGTTCGAGAAAATCGCCGAAGGGTGAGTGAAGGGGTGTGCGGCCGCGTAGGAGGTGGCGTACTTCACGAGAATTATTCTCGTGCCGGTAATGGCAGCGAGGGAGAGCGGTCTCGCTTCGGCCACTTAAAAGCTCGCCGCAATGCACTCTGTACCGACAAGACCCTATAGATCAACGCGGCCGCTCCGATGCTAATCCGAATTTCCACACTCGACCACAAAAAGCCGCCGGAGGAAAAATGGCTCCGTTGAGGCGCTGCGTGAGTAATTGCTAGAGCGCTAGGATCCCATCGAGCGCTGTCTTCAAAAAACTGGCACCACAGATAACCCGAGCTGCCATATGGCTTATTACAGAGGTGGGAATCTGAAGGACTATCTGACGCCACGAATGGACCACCCTCTTCGGAGCCCTCACGAGGTCCAACTGTTGGACGATTAATGAGAGAACATGTCCGAAGAAACTGGAGTTTAAGCGATCGGCCAAAGTCTTATGAATAGTTTCCTTGAGATGGTTCTGTAGCACCTTGCTGGATTGATTAATTGCGCACTCGTACGCAGTTCTTTCGAGAAGGATGGTACATGCATCGTGTAATGCTTTCTATACAAAATTCTTCTAAGCCAGGAGGAAGGATCGGAACAATAATAAGGGATAAAAGAATGAAGGTCGGTGTCACTCAATCCTTTTAAGGATGCGCCACGCATTCTACTTCTACGGATTATGGTAGAGGCAATGGCTTGAATGCGTGCGTGTTCGGCCTAAAGAATGTCTTGTACTGAATGCTCATCCCAGGCAAGTCTGCTACCAATTCACCGACCCCGAAGGGATGGAAGCCTTGGTTGGCTTGGGCTCGAAATCCAAATCAAGGACCTGGTATCGGCTGCACGCGCCAGGCGACACCTCTTCCGATTGCGCTGCATGCGCCCCGTACTGTCATGTTAACAAAAAAGAATGGATTAAAAACAACCGATGCCCTCTACGGTGATCCCAATGTATGGCACCACCGAGATATAAGTGAGTGTCAGTGTGAAGGATACCCCGCGCATTCTGCATTCAGGCACACTGGATACGTGCGCCAGATAGACGACCGTTTTCAAATGTGATCAATGGTAAAATCAGTGCTCTGTTCTCCTCAGGCAGGTCTAGTACAGTGGCATTTCCAACCGGGCAACGAAGAAGAACTTCACTAGTACGACTGTAGAGTCGTTTCCTAACCTGATTTCTGAGCAGCGTCCTTTTCGAAGTCCTAAACAGGCAGTATATGCGTATATACAGAAGAGCAGATGATAGCTATGGAATAAAGCCGTGTGTTAATATATTCCTACTTAGGATGTGTGATCTATATAGTATTTGGAGCATCCTGAATGGGTAAATGAAGTGACTTCACGAGCATCAAAGAAGTAGTGGTGGCGTGAACGTACAGTTCCAATCCACCTACGTATTTATCACCACTATACTTCATGATCTCGCCTCGGAAAACTGCCTCCATCCCGCCCCCACCAAGAAAGCAGAACGAAAATACGTTCATCGTTGAGTCAGGAGGAATCAAAAGGACGGTTGTTGAATTAACAGGATTCGGAGGCAAGAAAGAGCAAGAAGGCTTCCGGAGTGTCGAATTTCGTCGACTTTATGGACGCTCTCACTTGACTCGAGCCGCAGGAAACTAGGTTTGCCTGCTCTTGTCTACCGACTGCATTTCAGTGACATTGTGGGCGACAGCCGTAGGTGCCTGGATTCCGAGGATCTCCACCAGAACGCCACTAACAAACTGGACAAGCTTCTCGATGAAAGCTCTGGCCGATCAATTTGACGCTTTTCCTGCCTTCGAGCGAGGGAATCTACCAAGCTATTATAGCACGTGTTAGGAACGACGGCGAGAAACTTCAATCCGGCAAACCAATGATCAGAGGGCGGCGACAGATGATAGAAGGGAACCAATGCCACGATCTCACCCTGAAGCATAATTGATGGCGCATTCTCAAATATTGCCCCCATCTTGGCAACAAAGATCAAAGGGCGGCGGCAGGTGATAGAAGTAGTTCACTATGTATAGTGAAGACGTGCGGTAGAGCAGCAAGAGGAAACGATGGGTGTCGCCTACACACGATTTCAGGTTCCTGGTTCGGGTTTTCTGCCCAGGTCAACCAAGCCCCAATCCATACGGAGCTGGCAAATTGGTACCAGACCTAACAATCTCTAAGCCCTCTCTACTTGGAACCTCGACGTTGGTGCTCAACATGTCTGCGGTACAATGATGTTTTGTTGCGATCAAAACTTCTAGCGCCAGGCGGGAATGTCTGCTCACGAGGATGTTAGGTGTACTTATTTAACGTCAGGCGAATAAATAAGCTCGTCCCAACCTTGTGGCGCAGAAGAATTGTAAACACTTTGGTACCAGACTTATATGAGAAAGGTCAAACACAGATTTGTTCATCGGCTGGATACCGTAAATCACTGTATACGCCAAATACGCATTTAGATTGCCTCCGCGACATAGCGTAGAAGTAGAATGTGTGGCGTATCCCAAAAGGGACTGACTAACGCCTTCCTCTATTTTATGCCCTTGAGTGAAGTTTTCGCTCAATTTATTACTAGACACGCGGAAGCGCTGGTGTTTTCGATTGAATCAGCAAGCAGCCAGGAAGGAATTCACAGGGGAGCAGTCGTCTTGTTGAGTAGCCGACAAGTCCCCGCGACTGATAGTGACAAAGGTGTACTGTGAGCGACGAGCGGCGCTTCTCGCATGAGTTGCCCGCCATTCAGCTAATTTCCCTCGCGTGTCCCACGCTATTCATCACTGCCGGCTAGCCGCTCTCGTGCAGGGGAAATTATGGAGCTGATGTAATTTGCCGTTGCTTGTTTATTTTTGCCGCGCGCCGCCGTCATGGCGAATCGGCCGGCAGAGCGCAGCCCAGCAACAACTGGGCAGAGCAGCCAGCAGGCACCGTCGTTGTCGTAGAGGAGATGACGACCACGGCAGCGGAGCCGTCGGAAAACCGAGCTGACCCTGACCATGGACCACTGGACTAGACATCGGACTGAACAATGGAGCCGTAACAAGTGTGCGACTTGATGAGAAGCGTCGGCCTGATCGCGAAATCTGTCACCACGACAGGTCCGCCCGGACTAGCATGCATTTATTAGGGCCCCATCACTGAGTCTGTTCGACGGATGCTACATTGAAGCCTTGAAAATGCACATTTCTTGCTATGGTCCGTCAACGCCTACGTTCTACCGAAATTCGGGTTTCTCCACAGGGCAAGGAATAGTAGAAACTTCCAATGGGGTTATTTCTGGATCGTGTGAGGTTCTTCAAGCACTGCCAACGAAGAGTACATAGAAGCCTATCAAAATCCGCCCCTAAAGGCTCGATTTCCACTGAAAATGGTCCGGCCGGCTGCATGAAGCGTCTTAGCCCACGTTACGGAGTCTAATAAGCTACTCCTTCTATTCCCTACTGACTGCAGCAACAACTCAAGGACTTAATTTCTTGACCCATTGGGAGCCCCATTTTTTAGCGACAGAAATGGCGTCGGACAGGCTCTAAAACCCACGTATATTCCTCTTTAGAACGCCTTCGGACATTTTTTAGAGGGGTTTTAGGCCGCTTGCCGCAAGGGCATTTGGGTATTTGCCTATGTGGTAGCAGGGGGATGAACCAGGTTGGATGCTCTGAATTTCCTCTTACGCATAACATGGCCAGGACAGAGCTACAAACTCCAGTTCATCAGCGATAGTCAGACGACTCTCGGACGACGGAGAGGCTGCTAAAATCTCAGGGCCCAAATTGAGAAGGCCTGGAGCGACGATCTGTGTTTCCGACGCCTGCGCGCTCGCATCAGAAGCAATCGTCGAGGACGTGAAGATGCAAGTCAGGAAGATCAAATGACGTCATCGGAATGATCGAGACGAAAGACAGACACCATCCCCTTCAAGCCGCTTACGACTCCGAAGATGAACATTCCCTCGTATGCGAGGAGCACCGCCATTCAGGTCCGTCGTCGTCAACCGCACTTGATCATGAGCATCAATTCGTACGAGTCTCTGACACGCCTTATCGTATTTCTGTGACCGATGCGATGATCTGGCTCATTATCAGCTGTGACTGCACGCCCGAACGACTAATAGAACCAAGCCTTCTATGTGGAGCTGTATAAGTTCTATAATGAAGATCACACCTTCTACAAGGTCAGCGTCTTCGTGTTCAACAACAAAATGGATCGAAAACTGATTAGATGCGCGCTCTAAACGCAACCGATGCAGGGCTGTCCGCTTGCTTGCTCACTTTTGAACGAGCATAATACATACTGCCCAATGAAAGGAGAACGTTCTGGCTGAAATACTTCAGCACCAAGTAGCTGTCCCTTTTCTCGCCCTCCTCTTGCTTTTTCAAGTGCGTAACAGAATTCCACAGAAGGGAACTTGTTGCAGTGAACTCTAATTCTATACCGAGCCATAATGAAGCCTTCTGAATCTATGAAGTTAAGGAAACTTATAAGGAGCGGCACATCCTGAAGTGAGATTCAACTTGCCCGGACGGATTTGGGACAGCGCATTCTAATGATAGGCACTATGAAGTCTAGTTTGTGATGGGCCATGCATTCCACGTGGCCACGGTTTTTGAATATTAAACCGGAACATACAGTTTATAGGGCAAGCAAGCTTAGGTCAGTACATTTATTCGTTCGCCAAGGTATGTGTGGCAGTCCAGAACTCTACCTCTATGCTCCGAAACTAAGCGGACGATGGTTAGCCGACTCCCGCATCCCTATTCCATCTCACTGTTATAGAGGCAACTTCATGAGCCTGTTAATTCGTGTTCCGCTACGCAATAAAGAAGGGGAATATTACACATATTATGCCTACAACTGTATTAAATCTAAAAGACGCGTGCAGCGCAGTCGGAGGAGGCGCTGGCTGTCGCATGCACGCGATCCCAGGATTCTGGTTCGGCTTTCTCGTTCGGACCAACAGTGTCCCCCATCCTTCCCTCGTCGGTAAGTTGGTCCGAACTTTTGCCTGGGAAGAACAGAACACTGATTTTTGTCCATCGGCTGGCCTCCGCAGGTCATTCTGGACGTCAAATACACATTCAAATTGCGTCCACGACATTCAGTAAAAGTATTACGTTGAAAAAAAGTCTTTTCATTTTTTTCAAAGATTTATTACTTCACAACTACAATGTCAAATCAATTGAGTAAACTCCATTTTGTTCCACTATACTTCTCCAAAGACTGGATACTTTTCTAATTCCTCTCGCTTAAAGGACGGCAGTTCTGGAGTAGTACCATTGCTGAATCCAATTTTTGACGTCTTCATCCGTTTCAAAATATTTCTCTCCAATTTCTTGCTTGAGTGCACGGAAGAGATGGTAGTCGATAGGAGCGAGGTCAGGGCTATACGGTGGATGTGGCATTACCTCCCAGCCCAGATCCTTTATTGTTTCTCTTGTGAGTCTTGCAACATGTGGTTTTGCACTGAGTGTCTGACACGGCTGGTGGTGTCCAAGCTCCAAATTTCCATGCAAAGCCAAGATCCTTCAGATGGATTCCCACAATCCTATGGGACACTTCGAGCTTCTCTGCCATTGACGTGTTGTCTGTCTACTATCGGTACGAAGAAGATGGAGTAGTTCAGTGTCGTCCAATTCAGCTGGCCTTCCTGACCCTGCTTTGCCCTCGAGTGAATAATCTCCGTTTAAAAACTTTCCGAACCACTCATAGCAGGCGAGATAAGTAGTAGATCCCAAGCCACACATATAGTTAACTTGGTCGGCTGCCCGACGTGCTGTAGATCCTTTAATGGATTCATGAAGAATGCCGTGCCGAAAGTGGCCATGAGGTAGATCTGGCATTGAGTCCGCAAGATTGGATAGATAACGAAGTACAAGAAGGGACTTGACCTGTGTCAACGTGCGAACGGTAGACAAGTGTGATAGCTTTTTTTCCAACCTGATATTATAGAATGCTTGGTGCATTTCGAAAGGCCTTGATTACGCCGTCCTCCATCCTTTTTTATGACTACAACGTTTTTGAATGACGCAACCCCATACGGTCGTATGCCAAAATCTCATTTCTCCCCAGTTTCAGTTATGCTGTCAGTATAGCAAACTTTGAAGGGCGCCTTCGTGACACTGCCAGTGTGGTGACTGCTCACCGCCTAATCAGGCATCTCTCAAGGCTGCTGCCGTTCCAGTGAGGTGCTGTTTTTCGCGGAACTACACCCGGCGACACATCAGGACTTCTCAGCCGTGTCCAACAACAACCATGAAAACAGCAAAACACGTACGCATGCAAAAGAAATGAAGAGCCGCCGAGCAGCGTGGATGTAGTCAGCCAGCAAATGGCCAGCGCATGTCCCATCAGCGAAGGCAGTGTCACGATTTTGCCTTCTTTTTTGACTCCACTGCACAGCCCGAGTTCCACGTGCCAAAAAAACGTCATGCAATGCTTTCCTCGAGTGTCACGCATTTTGCCTTCTTTTACGTCGTAAGCTTTTTTTAAGGGCAGAGAAAAAAGCTGACGCTTGAAACAGCTCGTGAATGGTAACAGCCATTCTCGCTCAGAAAGGATGAATGATGAAGGACGGCGTTGCCTAAATCCTTTTGGGATGAGCCACGCATTCTACTTTATGTCGTGGAGCGATTTTGAATGCGTATTTGCCCATAAAATGACTTGAGGTGGCCAGCCGATGCATAGTGATGAATAAGTCAACGCTTTATCCTTCCCAAACAAGTCTGGTACCAGTTCACCGAACATGAGGGATGTGTTGTGAATACACAACTAAATAAGTCTACATATGTGCATCGATGTGCATATAATATAGGGTAAGTTGCTCGATTGATACGTATGTAGGCCTTTGTCGGTCAATATCAGATAAGAATCAATCAAATAAGCTCTCATAAGAGTGAGCCGCAAGTAGGTAAATAAGATAATGCACAAATACTACATTCCAGCCGCGGTACACCCTTTTAAGTCTAGCGGTTATCAACCTCGCTGAGCAATATATGTCGTGCTTCTATGCTCCTCCCCTAGAAATTCCCTATATAAACCGCTGTGAATTATTGTTTGTGTTGTGCTCTGATAGTTGTAAAGTAATAAACACTTATTACAATTCGCTACAGACGCATCCGTTGGTGAACCACCAAATTGGTGAACTTTTGAAAGCTTCTTTCCCTAGCGATGGAAAGAAGTTTCAGGTGCTTCCAGGGCTCTCCTGAGAGAACACGGTAGGAAGGCTTTTAAGTTTTCCTGGTCCCCTGAGGAACGCTTAATGGAAAACTTTTGAAAGCTTCTTTCCCTAGCGGTGGAAAGAAGTTTCGGATGCTTCCAGGGCTCTCCGGAGAGAACGCGGTAGGAAGGCTTTACTAAAGTTCTCCTGGTTCCCCGAGGAACGCTTATTGGAGTCCTTTTAGCCTCTGTCTCTCACTGAGGAGAGCTAGCGCAGAGGCTTGTGCGTGGGTTTGAATCCACGGCTGATGCACCAATTTGGTGGTTTACCAACGGATGCGTCTGTAGCGAATTTTAATAAGTGTTTATTACTTTACAACTATCAGAGCACAACACAAACAATAATTCACAGCGGTTTATATAGGGAATTTCTAGGGGAGGAGCATAGAAGCACGACATATATTGCTCAGCGAGGTTGATAACCGCTAGACTTAAAAGGGTGTACCGCGGCTAGAATGTAGTATTTGTGCATTATCTTATTTACCTACTTGCGGCTCACTCTTATGAGAGCTTATTTGATTGATTCTTATCTGATATTGACCGACAAAGGCCCACATACGTATCAATCGAGCAACTTACCCTATATTATATGCACATCGATGCACATATGTAGACTTATTTAGTTGTGTATTCACAACAGGATGGAAGGCTTGGTTGGCCTAGACGGGAAATCCGGACCAAGAACCTGGTATCGGGTGCACGCGATAGCAGGTCCCCTCTCCGACTGCGCTACACGCGCCCATATCCTTCATATAAGAATGCCAAAATTGTCATCCTATATCAAGTGGAAAGATTAGCCGTGTAAATCTGTGGTCTAGATCCAGGTCGGCCTCCAGAATTCTTACCAGGAAAGTGTCTCAGGTGTATGTATGTCTAAAAGGCGAAAATGAACAGCGCTGTGAGAATTTGCATCCTTCAAGTAGTAGAAAAATATGTTCCGTTTTTGCCAACCCTAGAACCTACGCAGCTAGGGTCTCAAAAAGTTTACTATGGCATCGCACTGTTTAATAAGACAACACCTTTCACGCATCAAATATACAGAAAAATGCAAAAAATACTGCTTATAGGAGCGGGGTAAGATGTTTGCTTCCTTGACACTGCAGTATTTTTGCATCCTCCCTGTATAATCGATGTTTGGAAGTAATTGTTTTGTGCGACTCTTCGATTCTACACAGGAGTGTGCGTTTTCGTTAAACGGTTAAATTTCGTTTAAAAGGTCTGATGGCTGCGTAGTATTTTTTTCAATCAGAAAATATTAGTGGTACCGAGTTATACGCCATCTTCACGACAGGTGGGCACTTTCAAATAAGAACCATTGAAACTTCTTGAATTTTGATAACATTCAAAATCCTACTGAGCCCCTTGCAAATAAAAATAATCGCCTGCCTTTCAAATGAAATTATTATATTAATAAAAGTTATTTTCAACAGCGTTTCCTATTCTTTGAAAAATTCCCAACATTTTCATACATTACATTATACAATAGTATGAAAATGAGTCTGAAAGGCTGCTGAAGCAATTTTAATAATTTGATAACTTAATTTGGATGGCGTTCGTTTTTATTTGGGGGGTGTTCAGTTTGATTACGGAGTTGTCCAAACTGAGAATGTTTCAAAGAGCGCTCTCGGTAGGTCCAAAACTTTGCAGAAATGAAACATACATTTCTACTATTTGAGCGTGGATTTTCTCGCCATGGTACTCGTTTTCGTCGTCCACACATACATCTGAGACCATTCCCTGGTTAGAAAACGTACTCGGCCTCATCAAAGATCAAATAAGTTTCCAATCGTTTCTACAGTGTCTTTAAATTCTTAAGTCTCATATCTTGCTAGGAACTGTGGAAAATTCCACATAAGATAACGTAGCGGCTCGAAGATATTATGGAAACGATACCTAATTACGAGCATAACCAGACGAAAGTGTACTAAACGATGCTACCGATAACACCTTATTGTTATCCTGTAAAGTGACTGACTGGTAGGTGGTTGTCTGAGCCAAACTGCTGATTATAGCTTACACTCAGCATCCCTCTTTTACGGGTGTGGCTGCGAAAAAAACGAACCAGTCCCTGCAGTCAACCCGTCGGCTAATCCATTCACTTTGCGCCTTGCACTTTCCGAAGCACTTTTTACAACTTTGAGTGCTGCGAAGGAAAGAAGAAGTGGCCGGCTGGGAAAGCCTCGAAACAGGACCCATCACATAGGATGCTACAAAAATTGCAGTTTCCTCATGCGAAAGAAGTGAGGGTCCAGGCAGAAACGAAACCTCCGGCAGCATTTGGTCAGGGTTCCGATCCTCTGCTCCTAAAGTTATTCCGTTTGTTTTTCGACGATTTGCGTGCCTTTACGTCTACTTCAGAGGTTGGCCGGTTGAGGCAGGCATTATTCAGATTCGGTTACGTTGGGTTGCGGCACGAATCCAAGTTTCATGTGTCACTGGTGTAGCTTAAAGCGGTGGCCTGCACGTTCTATCCCCTTGGCAACCGTAGGTTAATGAGACGCTAAAAGTCAACAGCCCCGTCCTATGAAGACGGGAGAGAATAGAGGATTACTGAATCGTCTATACCTTGCACAACTTCCCTGACCCTTTAGAACGGAAGACTTGACTGGTCTTCAGTGAGCTTGAACTATAACAGTTCTTCGCTCTGACAAAGGAGTAATTTAGATTAACATCTGGATCACTAGTTGCATGGATACAGAGGAGTGTATAAACTGTGCTGCATGCTCAGGATGATTTACTTTGTTTGAGAATAACAGACTAATGCCGGTGAAATGACGCGACATTCTGCTTGATAAGGGGTGCGAGTTCGAGTCCCACCTGGCGTAGAAGTTTAACCGGCTAGCACAAAATATCTGTGTATACCAGTTAACAGTTTATGTCCTCCTCAGTCAGTACATCTTTGTCAGTCGGACTGGGTCTAGGCCATCCTTGAACGATCATATTGGATGTTCCAAAGTTCTCATATCTCTCAGGGACAAAGGCCCCCTAAAACTCATTCTGCGTGGCCTATTCATCCGCGCGAATCTCATCACCCGAGCACGACGGCTCCCTCGAATCCGTTGTACTTAGTATGCCACGCTACTCTTGCTCTTGATCAGCAGAACACGCCGCAGAAATCATCGTGCGCGGAAGCGGAGGAAGTGCTCGTTACCTGCACTTCTGTTCTTTTCAGCCCGTCGGGTTGCACTTCGTCATCGACGGCGACGATCGAGTTCTCTGCCCGGAATCGCCTGCTGGTGCGTGTCGACGGCGACGTCGTTCTTCTGCATCCGGCTGCTTCCCGATCGGAGCTCTTCCTAAAAGTACGTTTCGACTTTGCACTGCAAACACGGGGACCTTAAATTTCTTAGCGGCGAACGTGTATGCTGCAAGCATTTGCGTTTTCATCGCAGCTACTCCATCACCTTGCTGGAGAAGTTCAGGGGCCAGATTCATCAACGACACCGCTGTTACATCTCATGGCGGATTCACCATATTGGCTTACGTAGTAAGTGATACAGAGAGATACAGAGAGACAGATACGATAACCGATATACCGTTGCCGGCCGATAAGTGGTTGATGAATCTGGCCCCAGGACGTGGCACTGCATGGTAAACAAGGGTAATTTGCCAACAAATATTGTATTGATGTAAATAATTTAATGAGATGAAGGACGGCCGAGTCTGGAGTCAAAGAAGGGATTGATAGTGCAAGACGATTCCGCTAAATCATTGAACGATAAAAAAGATAAAGGAGGCGTTACTCAGTCCCTTTGGGGATGCACCAGGCCCTCTACTTCTACGGGCTGTTGTGGAAGCGAATGGAATGCGTATTTGACCTATGCAATGACTTGCAATGTCAATCCTATGAACAAATTAGTGTTTTAACCTTACCAGACGGTCTGCTTCCAATTTACAGACCCTTGGGGATGGAATGGAAAGTCAAAGTACCAAAGAAAAGGGAAAACTGGTTTTAGTTCATATTGGAGGCCGTAGGGAGTGCGGTTATGCAGTCGGAGAAGGCTGTGGAATGCTCTCAATTCGAAGTTCTTGGCTCGAATTCCCGCCCAGATCAACCAGGACTTTCATCCACCCAGCCTCGGTAATTGGTACTGGACTTATCTGGAAAGGATAAAACACTGACTTATATAGGCCAAATATGCATTCAAATTGTCTCCATATTTCGTAAAAGTAGAATGCATGGCGCATTTCAAAGGTGCATGGCTCCTCCACGACATCCCGTAGAAACAGAAGCGTGGCACATCTGAGAAGGAATTGAGTAACCCCGTCCTTCATACTTTCTGCGCCATTCCTAATTGGTAGTTCAAGGTTTACCACCGGCAGAGTTCCTTTCTTACCCTAGCGAGGAGCATGAATGTCTGCGTCCGCAGGATTTCTTAATGCAGGCAATAGACTCTCGAGGAAGCCTCAGGGTTAGGGATGGGCGTACTGGGGTACCGAAGACGAAGAGCACATGACCCCCCCCCCCCCCCCATTCCCCATTTATCGCCGGGCTTGGCTGTGTGGGAGCATCAGGGTCCCTAAAGTTTTTGGTTGGCATTGATCAGAGATTGATTTAGCAGAGATCTTTGATGAGATTAAAGCACAAAGCAACCAGATTTAGTAACAGAAGATCGAGGATACGGAACGGAGGTAATGTGTGTTCGAAAAACCAACAACCTTTAGGAGGCCCAGCTTACCGGATCACTGCCGTGTCTGTATCCTATCGCGGAGGCGAACTCGACTTGCGAGGAACTCGATTCTCCGTTCTGCGAAGGAGCAACGTCTCTCCGTGTGGCTGAGCAGGTACACTTCAGCTGCTTGTGCTCGTAGAGCAGCTGCCCATCGGTGTCTGTCTGTCTGTTCAGCTGCATGGCGAGTGGGTGCTGCACGCTGCGGATCCGACGTACGTGCTGAACTGGAAGTGCGAGGTGAAGCCGTTCGGTGTTGACCAACATGAGTTCGTCTGTCACAGTGAAGGGTGAGGCTGATGAGGTTGACGGAGGCGTTGTACAGGGACAGAAGTCCTAATCCTCACTGGTCTGTTGTTTTCAGTTGGTTCGGCGAGTGTGAGCGAGAGACGCGGGCGGTGATGACGGTGGATGCGTGGGGTGGCTTCCGACTCGCGTCGTCGTCGCCGCTTCACGTGCCGTCAGAGCTGATGTCTTCCGGCAACCTGTCGGTGACGACTGAGCGGCTGATTCTGATGCGGGACGGCGATCTGGTCGGTCGACGCTACAGCGTGTGGCTGCGACCGCACTACGAGCCGGGTGTCGAGCTGGCGAACGAGCTGTCGCGCTTCTGCATCTGGCCGCTGCCGTCGCAGACCTGCACTCGCGTCTCGAACTGCTAGCACAAATGACAGTAGTAGTTGAAGGCGACCACCTGAAACACCCTCTATGCGCCTTCTGGGTCATCTTTGAATAAACAGTTTCCGAGCACGAACCATTATGGTAGCGGCTCCAACGGTGAGCGGCACAACAACGAGGAGCACAGTGAGCAACGAGCCGGCAGTGATCGGAGCTTGTTCCGGCGGCCTCCCTAAAGCGAATGGATGAGCTATGAGATTCAGGATTACAAAAAAAGCGTCTCGAAACAATGCTAGAATAACGGGCATAAAATGAGGCAGTGGATAATCCACCTCGGATGCGCCGTGCAATCTTCTTATACGTGATATTCATTTTTTGCGTCAAACTGGTCGTGATCAATTTGGACACTCTTCCAAGGAAGCTTGAAGCTTTGGAAATCAAACTGCACATCTTCCATTTCAAAACGACCGTTTTACAAATTAAATTAGGCACTTTCCACGACTGGTTAGAGAAATTTCTTGTATAAACAAATTTTCGTAAAACTTTTTTGAATTGTTTAAATTCACCTGTCCCTATAAATTAATGTACTGTTGAAAATTTTGCATTTTCGAGAAAAAAATAATGGAAAAAGGCTTGTTTCAAAGTGCAAGAAAGGAGAAACTTTTCAGACTAAAAAAGAGATTGCGCCATGCACTCGTTTAACTTGTTGCCAGCAGATAGTGCAGATGCTGGCTACTTGAAACAATAATGAAACGATGTAGTGAGTGTATGCCTGTTTTTTTACAACTGTTCTTATTGATGTACCGTTGACAAGTGTATAGCTTAAAGTAAGCAATCTGAAATTTCGCTATCAATCGCGACATTCTGGAGGAATGCATGGCGCAATCTCTTTTTTAGCGCTAAAACCTGCTGTCTTTCTTCACTTCAAAACAGCTTTAAATCATTTATTCTCCTTAAAAATTAAAATTCTATACAATTTTAAACAGAGTTTCCAAATTCCCTCTTCTTGAGCATGCCCTAAAAATAGAAGCGGTAAAATTTTAAGCGGAGTGAGACATACGAGGGAGGTAAATGGAAAAAACTTCAAATAAAGTTATGCTAAATTTTTCTCGAACAAAAATTATTTTAACCTTAAAAAAATTTAAAAGTTAAGAATAGACTTTAGTTTAGTCCTGAATACGCTAGTTTTAATTCGGAAGATGTTCCTTTTGATTTCAGAAACGTCAAGCTTACTTACAGGATGGCCAATTTGATTGGTAAGGGGTACAGTTGACAATTTTTTATACTGGAGGTGCTTAATGGATTGGAGAGCAAAAACGATCCTTTGTCCAAAAGTTTAGACGAAAAAGATTTAATTGTGATCTAGCAACAACAGTAACTTTTCGACGACTTCAAGCCTTTTACATACAACGCATGATAATAAAAAGGGTTTACCTAAAACTGGCAGTTTTGAGCTCCATTTTCAAGTTTGTTTGAAGAGAAATTTGCATTTCCTCATAATTCGTTTGAAGTGAGACCTCCAAAGATTTAATAGATTGCTTTTAGGAAATGGAGTAATAAAAGATGCAAGACAAAGGTCGACGTTAACCAACAGATTTGTTGGGTGCGCCACGCATCCTCCTACTTTGGCGGACACGGATGTGCTAAGTGAACAGCCTATATAACTAAATACTTGCCGCAAACAACTGTTAGTCAAGTCAGCATGTTGTCTTTTATAGAGAAGGGTAGCAGCCACATTGCGTTATCCAAGCTTACTATTCCAATCCAAAGACTTTTGAGAACTTTTTTAGACTTCGCAAAAGATTGCTGCTTATAATGATGCGCTATCCTTTTTCGTATCCGTAATACAAAAAATGTGCTGAGGTTCCAAGTTCCGCTCATCAAAGCGCTAGAGTAGCTGTCACTGCATGCCGTAATTACATTTCCCTTCGAGGTTTCTCTCGGTTTTCAGTATCTCCCTAGGCTGCACATGCACTCTAACCGAATAGTGTGTAGGAGTAGAGAGAAGCTCGGTAGACATAGCTACTGAAGAACACAGGAAATCAGCTATTCCCATTGAATAAGGTTTTTGTGAGCGAAGAAGTGCAAAGGTGACTGTGACAGCAGTGGAGGGGAAATAGTGGTGGTTTCGCAAGAAAAATATCCACAGAATCTGACATGGAAGAGACTTTGACGGCCTTCCCTTTAAGCAAAAAATACTTGAGACTCTCCAAAATTTAAAATAGAACTTCAGTTTACCAGAAACCTCTTGAATAATGAATTGATGCGCGATAGAAACGGTGATTCAATGATGGTCGCCTTCTATCCCACCATGAAAAGAGGGCTTAAAGGGCAACCTTCAGCAACATTTTATGTTGAAATTACGATGCTCTATCCTACCGTAACAATCCACCCAAAGTTCACCCCGAGAACTTCTTGTTTCGTAACATCGACTAAAAGGCGCCTGCGATTATTCTTTCTAAAGCTTATGGTTGCAAGGACAGGGCACGCGAAAAGGACTCGTCATTGCCTAGCCCAGCGGCTTGCCGAAGACCTTCGGACTAATCCTCTATGGCATTCACACACAAAGCGCTATGAAACACTGCTAGTAGCCGTGAGGTGCTTCTGAAGCCCAGCGCAGTTCAGTCCTAACCACTCTTAGGGGTGCCACCGAATCGTACCACGCGAATAATCCAATCGTTTCCCGTTGAAATGGCTCAGGTGACACTGTCTCGTAGGCAAAGAAACTTCGGGACACCGAGCGCTTTCTCTCTGTCAACACCCTTCCGCTCCAGGCACCGTTCTCTCAATTCGTTATTTAACGACGGTGTTTGTTCCTCTTCCGAAGGAGCCAGATTTTTGTGGCTTACGTTAACATAAAGCAAACTGAACGCAAAAAAAAAACCTAGAACTACAAATTTTGCCTTTTACTGCTATACAAAGTCGTTCGTTTTGCCATCTTTCTCCAGACGAACCTTTTCTGTTATAACGCCGCCCGGTGGCTCATCAGTGAAAAGGAAAGTGTTTTTTTTGAAAGAATAAGAATAAAGGAAAGCGTTAATTAATCTTTTTTGGAATGTGCCACGCATTCTACTTCCGCGAGGGGTCATGGAGGCAATTTGAATTCGTACTTGGCCTATACAGGGTGTCCCAAAAAATGTTTGAAAGATGATAACTTTGCTCACGGTGAAGATACCGAACAAGTTATGGGCTCGTACGAAAGCATAAGAAAATAGTAATTTCGCGACATATGAGCGGTATGGATCGCGCCATGAACTCATCCAAAATTGTGCATTTTACACTCGATTGGTTGTGTCTCGCTTGAATACTTGTCACAATTCCTTCACAAATTGGCCTTTTTATCGATTTGTACGTTTTTTAAGGTTTAAAACTTAAAAATGCACTACTGGTTGAAATTGCAAAACGAAAATTGCAGAGTACATAAAAATGCAAGTGTTCTTTGAAGAGTCTTAACATTCAAGCTGGTGAAGCTTTTAAAGATGTTTGTGACTCATATTAAAGCGCAGGGTAACGAGATTCCTGCAGCCTTAAATAGTCAAAATTGCGCCATGCCCCTGCCTGAAACCTTGCACTTCAGACCTGATTGATTGTGCATAGGCTGAACGCTTGTTACAATCTTATTCCTACTTGGCCAGAATAAGTTGCGTTCTGCTTCTTTTAGCGTTTGGAAATTGACAATCACGTTTAAGACACGTGACATGCGAGTATATTGATGGCATAATTTAAATGTGAGCAGGAATACTCATTTTCCAAAACGGTTTCTGTGAACTGTGAAGCAACATTCAAGATGAATGGAGAGGTTATCGGCGTAAGCACAGCTAATAAGCGAAAGAAAACGTTAAAGAAGCACAGAACAGGTTGATCTGGCCAAGTAGTAACAAGGCTGTAACTGCATTCAGCCCATGCACAATCAATCAAGTCGGAAATTCAGGGTTTCAGGCGGAGGCACGGCGCAAACCTGACTATTTGCACGTTTCAGAATTCTCGTTACCCCGTGCTTTCATATGAGTCTTAAGCATCTTCAAAAGCTTCACTAGCATCAATGTTAGAACCTTTCAAATAGTACCTGCATTTTTTTTTGCAGGAAGTAGTGTTCTTTTAAGTTTTGAACCTTAAAAGAAGCACAAATCAAGCTATACGGCTACTTTGTGGAAAATTTATAACAAGCATTCGAGCGAAACACAATCAATCGAGTGTAGAATGCACAATTTCAGACGAGTGCATGGCGTATTCCACAACGCTCATACTTCAGACACCCTGTATAATGACTTGTGATGGGCAGCTGGTGATCAAGTCAGGGCTTTTTATTCTTCCCGGATAAGTCTGGAACCAACACACCGACCACGGAGGAATGGAGGGCTCGGTTATCCTGGGCGCTAGCACGCCACCGACAGCGCTTCGAGCTCAGTGGAGTCGAAGAGCTCGGTACAGCGCCGGGGATTCTCGTCCTTTTCATGACTTTGCGACTTTGAAACCTTCTGAAGCCGCTCGCCTTCCTTGCCCAGCTCTACTGGGTCGTTGGTCATGCTGACTTCACGCCCCAGGAGCACGCAAGTGCAGCTTTCACCGACACTGGAGCATCTAAAGATGGTCGCCTCTTTGAGTATGAATGAGGCATTCAAAACTCTCCGCCATGAACAACGAGTTCCTGTTCGGTGATATGAGCTTGATGTCATCAACGAGGCATGGATTGCGTAGCTCTAAACCGTGGTTTTTCCTCTAGTGCCTGACTACGTCCTCCAGAGGCCGTATTCACGTTTGGTAAGGTTAGTGGTTATGGTAGGAATAATGATAATTGATAAGTGTACGAACAGAAGATAAGAAGCAGAGGGCAGTTTGGTATCCATGATATGATATAATTCGGTGAATGATATAATTCTGCTTCACCATTCCACGCTCTTGTGAATTCTAGGTAATGCTTCAATTTCTACCTACACCCACATACCCCGGATGAAGTTATTCATGAATCCGGCTTCAGATCTTATATGATATGAATCTTGTACGATTGTGAGTGAAGAACATCGAGGAAATTGCAGCTCCTGGGTCCCTTTAACGATGGCGATGTCCTTGTCCTCGAGATAGAAAATAACGTCAACAAAGGCTGTACTGTTCATCGTCTTAACGATAGACAGCTATGGACCAACCGTACCCCACCTGTTCATTTTTTATGCGACTAGACCCTTACTACAAAGACGGCGAGAAAAGTGCAACACCTTCAGCCTAACAAGAGGTCCACCTACTCGTATCAGAGCGTGCTGGCCGAGTCGTCCCTTCAACTGCGGCATAACCTATAATTCACGCTACAACTGCCCCTTAATCCGTCAAACGTTTGATCGTCGAGACCACATCTGCTGTCCGCTAATCACTATAATCTGAGGGAACTCTGTGTTCTAACGCTGGCTCGCAGCATTACGACAGGCTGCACACGCAACACAGCAAGGCACTCTTGAGCACCTAATCCCTTGTTTATAAGGACGAACAGAGGGAGAGTAGACGTCTCGTGTTTGGGATTCGCCATCGACAGTCACAGCAGGGAACGTCAGAAACAAAAGAACACTGCGGAAAACCTTGTTTTAAGGCAATAGAATCCTAGCCTTGATGGTTTAGCGCATGTAGCGCAGTCGGAGGAGAGCCAACTGTCGCTTGCATCCGACATCAAGTTCTCCTACCAAGCCTTCTATCCCCAAAGGGTGGGTGAATTGGTAGCAGACCCGTCTGGGAAGGATAAAGCGACAACTTGTTCATAGGATGATCACCGCAAGTCAGGCTTGTACAGGCTCAACACTCGTTCAGATGGCCCCACGGCATCACGTAGAAGTAGAATGCGTGGTGCATCCCAAAAGGAGTAGCGCCGCCCGTTATCCTTTGATCCCTTTAACGGTTTAGCGAAATCGTCTTGCACTATCAATCACTTCTTTGGCATCAGACTCTGTCGAAAACTTTTTGTCGATTTGCTAAGCTCGTCGCAAGATTGTTGATTGGCTTTGTTGACTAATTTTGAGGCTGAATCGCCTTCCTCAGAGCCTGAAAGGATAAGACTAGTTAGAAGTTAGCCCGCCAAATTTCGCCTTAACCTTTCGAAATTCAAAGTGAAATTTTTGAAAGGGAATCCAAGTACCGTACCTCACCGTAGTCCACCGAAGGACCAGCGGAAGCCGCACAGTTCTCCTTGATGTCCCCGGACTTGATTCACAGCTTTGAGCGCAGACGTTTGACATAAGCTAGCGCACCAGATTCCTCTCTTCAACGCCAAAATCCTTCCCCCACAACGGCAATGGTCCTAGAGCAGTGGACGTTTTTTTTTGGAGGCCATGGAGTGAAAGAATCCAAGTACCTTCCCTTTTGCATCCAGATGCTCCTTAATCCTCACATGCTGAGGACGGATGGTTAACTGAGAGTCGAACATTCTTCCGACAACCGCTTTTAAAGAACTTCTATAGAGGAACGGCTGTGTGATAGGAAACTGTTCGCACTGAGGAGCGGAAAACAGAGTTCAAAATCCGTTTTCGGAGCTTCCTGTCTTCTTCACAACGCATTAATAAGGCACTTTTACGCAAGGCCTACCTCACCCCTTCCCTGCCACGACTTCCAATGGCTTCGGCTGGGCATGTGTTCCGAATTTTTCGAGCACCATCGCGTCCCAGCTTCAGTGTATAGTACAGTGACGTCGACGCTTTCAGAAAGGTTCGTCGTCAAAATTTCGATTTTTGACGTATTACATCGAAGTGAGCGTTGACAGGGGCATACTCAAGTACAAATGCACATGAAAGCCCTCAGAAGCCATGCATACAAAACGAGACACGGCGTCATTTAACTGGAAATGTTCGTTGCGCTTAATGAGGACAGAATAAACTCTGATGATCCCCAGGGTCAAGAAGAGATTACATATTTCCATGGTACGCCTCATCGCTTTTGCTTTTCTTTATTCTTCTTAATTTAATGTCTCGCTTTCGGCGAAACAACGAGAAACTTAAAAGCTAGCATGAGGAAAATCTGAAGAAAAGACAGCGGGTGGCGCTGCTACTGATCTAGTGGTGGGATCAAAATCTGTCCAACACCGTTTGCTGGCTCAATTTCATTTATGAAGGGTAATCATCTTCTGAGACTCACGGTGTTCCATTCTAGAACCTGCCCAATGTGCTCCACAGCATCAACAGCGAAAGGGCTTTGACCGAGATCGTATGGACCTTATTTTTTCTAGCGTATAAGCAAACTCCGGATTCATCAACGCCAAAACCCGAGGGTGTGCGGGGTGAAGAGGTAGACGTACTCACAATGAGGCATTCATGATAAACCTTACCCGCCACACCGTAGGTATATCAGTGGGTAGAGAATACCCGACGGTCGTAGTGGGAATACCCGCGCCTCACTGACAAAATGGCGCTCCAGTGAGATCAGCTGTTCTCGCGAAAGGCTTAGTTCTACATCACCCTTGAATCCTTTATCCTTGAATAACACTGCGGGTAGTAGGTACGATTCCCTTACGGTATCTTTACCTATACTCACTGCTTGATGAATCCGACCCCAGTACTGTCATACATAAGTCTCAAGCTCTTGCGCTCATGGAGTTGGTGAAGACGAAAAGAAAAGCATCATCGACAATGCTTGCGCGGAGTAACTCTGTACACTGGACCAGGCAGTGCACAAAAAAACCCACCTCACCTCCCGCTTCTGCATTATATAATACTACGAAGTAAAACCTTGGTAGGTTGGCTGCAGCTTAAACTCCCTGTTCAATAAATCTCGCTCTTTCTGCCTTTAATCTTCTCTGGGCGGTGCTCGAGAAAGGAGCATAATGCCCTAAAAAGTCGCCTCGATAGCCTTTATCATTGCAGCGCCTCAAGAAAGTCGCCATTACTTGGTGCAGAAGGCGGATCGGCGTCAATGATAGTGGCGGGCATGAGAACACGTTCGAAAAATCAGTTTGAACGCCATAGGCTATAGTACATTTTAGGCCCCGTTTATACCTCGACGCTGAAAAACGCGACGCCACGTATGGTCGCCATAAGGCCCATGCACACTTCGGCGACACCGCGGCGCGGCAAGGGGGCGACGGCTACCTCCGCGAAATCCAGCGGTCGCGTTAGAGCATCGTTATAGGCCTATGTTATACTCCCGCGGGAAAATCCGCGGACGGGTGGGAATTGCGCCGGGATCCCTGAGCTGGCCAATCGCCGCGCCCCGCCACGCCCGCCGTCCGCTGTGCACCTTCCGTCCGCGAACGTCCCGCGGAAGCTCCCGCGGGAGTATAACAGGGGCCATAGGCAACGGGACCGACGTCCCAGTGCATGCCGCGCCGCCAGGAATGATTTGAACCATTCCAGCCTGCGGCACTCAGCGCGGCGTCGCCTGCGATAGCCGCCGCGACAGCCGCAAGAGTGTGCATGCTCCCACCTGCGGCGCGTGTCGCAGTGTCGCGCCGCGGCCGTCGCGGCCCTATGCTTCATCATGGCCCCGTCGCGCTGTCGCAGAAGTGTGCATGAGCCTATATTGATTGAGCGACGCGACCGATCAATCGATCGACCGCCACTTCACATGACGTCGCGTCGCTGGGCGTCGGAAGTATAAACGGGCCTTATACTTAGGGCAAAATTTGAAAATTTTCAAACTGTTCTAAAGTTTGATGATTACTTCCTAGGATATTAAAGAAAGCATTTATTTTAGAGCCGAAGAGAGAACATTATTTTTCAAGGAAAATTAATGATTTCAGTCTGGCTTATTTCAAGCGCAGAACAGTGTCATTTTCATAACGTCGAAAAGAAAGGCCGCGCCATGCATCCATACGGAAAGTCGCAATTTTTCTTTGATTGATAGCAAAAACCGGTTTGCGTGGAGTTACACACCTGTCCATGGCATAATCGCTGCGAGCTAGAGAGCGTGCAGTGCGATCTCTTTTTTTAATGGACAAAAATTGATGCTTTTTTGCACTCTAGAGCAACTTTTAGGCTACAACTTTTGTCCACCTTTTTTTTACTAAATTTCAAAAAGTGTGCTCACTTAATGGAAGAGGTGGATTGAAACATTTCAAAGAAAGTCATACTAAACTTTCCTTGCATAAAAAATCTAACCGACTCGGAGAGGCTGTAGTTTAATCTGAAGAACGGACGCTAGTTTTGATTTGGAAGGTATTCATTTTCATTTCAAAAGCATTAAGTTTTCTTACAAGACTTTGCATTTGATTTGAAAAGTGTCCAAATTGAAAAGAAAGTGGTACATATAAAGGTGACACAGCAAAAACAAAAAAAAGCAAAAAATCCATGTTTCGTTTCTTGCGTATCTCGTTTTCACCCCTTTTTCGAAAAATCCAAATAACAGCTTGGCCTCGATTATCGCATGAAGCGTTACCTCACCACAACGATGTTCCTTCCCTTTTGAAGCTTTGAGAGAGAAACGAAAAATTCACCGTCGTCCACTCGATCCATTCGCTCAAACACCAAAGGCACGTCGTCCGGAGCGTGTTGTGTTTCTCGTCGTTGACTGAAATTTGATTGACATCGATACAGCACATCCTCGCAGTCCAAGAATAGAGAAATGTGGGAGTCGGACATGGACCGCCGGCGCTGCCTTTGAATTCACCAATTAAGGCGATTGGTGGTTGTGCGAGGACACATCGGGAAGCGTGGATTGGGTTTCGGGACTTTGGACTATGGCCTGAAGGTCCTTGTGAAGTAAGAACTACTCTAGCAGCTCTATCACAAATCTATAGTTTCTTATCGTCTCACAAAGAGGCTCGTCTATGAGTTTTCGTATCTGTATGAAAATGTGAAATATGATCTGCTGGGGAAAGGAAGACAGCGAAACAAGAGGAAAGGAAAATATCGTTCTAAGTCGTTAACCACTGAAAGGTAATTGCATATTTAACATTTGTGAAAAACCACACCTCTCAAACGTATGCAGATCGCGAGCAAAAATGTGGAAAAGCTCAAGGGGTGAGATAAAAGACCAAGGATAAAAGACGATGTTAGCCAATCCCTTTTGGGATGCGCCACACATTCTATTTCAACCTCCGGTTGATGTAGACGTCAGCGCTTTACCATTCCCAAACCGATCTGCCACTAATTCATCGACTCCGGAAGGATGGAAAGCTTGGTTGTCCTGGTCGGGAAATCCGAAGTAAATCCGAACTAAAAACCTGGTATCGGGTGCACGCGAGTCCCCGACACGATAACCTCACACCCTACCAACCTAAGCCTTCCATCCTTCTGGGATCTGTTAATGGTACCAGACCTGTTCGGGAAGGATAAAACGGTGGCATGCCCATCAGCTGGCCACGTGTCATTGTGTACGCCAAATAACGCGGAGCGCGCATTCAAATCACCCTCACGACATACCGTAGAAGTAGAATGCGCGGCGCATCCCAAAAGGAATTGAGTAACGCCGTCCTTCATCCTTATCCTATGCATATATGCATGTTTTATGCATTTATGTTAAAATTAAAGGATTGACCTTGAAAATTCGTTTGCTACAATCATAATTTTTCCTTTTCCTTTTTCAAAAACTAGGAATTCCTTTGTTTTAGAAGAATTTTTCTCTTCATCTTTTTTGTTTTAATTTTTTCCTGATCTTTTCCGTTTGTACTCCTTCCTTCCTAGTGTTCCTAATTTTCCTTGATGTTTAGAACTCTCTACTTTGTTTCTGCTTAGCCTGTGCTACTGCCCTACGATTTCCCATGCAGCCGTCTTCGATGGGTTCTAATGGATTTGACGGACCTACTACGTTGGTATCCGAAGCCGATATCTCCTACGACTTGCAGTGTTGGCGGGCCACTGCTCTTCTTCATCAATTACCCATCATCCTTATCCCGTTCCCTTACCCCTATTTTTCAGAACTTTTTTTCCTCTACGTGACTTCTGCTATTTGTGTAAGAGTTGCGCTCACATGAAAAGTAACAATGATGGCTAGTTTTTTATTTGATATTTTTTCACCACGTATTTTCTAATGTGCTGTGTTCTGTTAAATGTAATATTTTTATGCGCACGACATTGTGCACATAATAAATAATAAATAATGAAATAATAATTCAGAATGTTTTTTTTCAAAGCTGCATTTGCTTTCCCAGTTTTTGTTCCTTACCCTCACGTACAACAAAATAAATAAATAAAGCCAAACGGTTTCTGAAACGCAAACCTAGTGTGAGCTCTGAGATAGGAGAATGTGTTGCAGAATGGCTGGTCGCACGCACACAGATCCGTCCAGCGATCGTCTTCGTCCCTACAAAATCAGGAAGTACTGTATGCAGAACAACTGGAAAACTCAATTCTCCTTCTGCAGTTCCAAAGTAATAAATCATCTCCATTGTTTACTTGTCTGGGATAACAACGAAGAACGCGACGTACAGAAGCTTTTCTACAGTTAGATTGCCAGGGATAGGAGCATGAGGCACCGATAGCATCATTTTCCGAATATGCAGATTGCTCGAGAAGCAGTTGTTCAGTGATTTCTTTATAATGAATGCTCAACAGTTGCGCATACGAACAGCAGCAGATTACAACTGTACAACTGTATAGCCACCAGCAGCTAAATGTAGTCAATAGGAGACATAAAAACATATTTAACGTCACAGCAAGCCACTTGATGAAGCACGGAACAGATACACGTTATGTGCCGGATTTTTCCCGCCAGTATCATTGGTTGAACTCACAAGAATATCAAGGAAAGCGTATGGGCTATATCAGTTCCCCTTTAGAAAAGGGCATTCTGATGCCTCGTGGAGTTTCTTCAGAGAGATCCGTCGAAGGAAATTAATCACGTCCGTCTCGAAAAACCATCGGCTGTCGATGTTGTGAAGCAATTTTGCATAGCGTTCGCCGGCGGAGCAATTTAACTTCGGCCAAGAATAGCTCGGCGATACAGATGACGAGATTCATAAATTATGAACATTGGTTATTCGCACAATCTGTCTTGGATCATTACCCGTTACTAGTTAGCGAGGCACTTCAGCAGTTAGAAAGGCTCTTTATCTCCCGTGAATGAGTCCCTTAGGAGCGGTCTATTGAACCTAAGCGCTGGTTTTCCTAAATCCTTGCTATCTGAGGGACTATCTAACCTGTTTCAACAGGCGTAATCCATGAACCTTGAATGTCCACTTCCATGTTAGGTTTTCGATGCTAACCCAGGCGGGAGTACAGCTTTGTGCCCGACACAGCGCTACTGACCAAGTTCAGAAGTAATAATAGGTTATTAATACAAGTACTCTACCCCTCCCATCCAGCTATCTCGTCTACTTCACCATTTAAAATTATGTGTCCTAATTCTGAAATTTTGCATGTGGCAGCGCAGTCGGAGGAGACTCCGCTTGCACATGTGTCACGGAACGAGGTTCTTAGTTTCAATCCCGTTCATGTCAACCAAGAATTACGCCCCTTCAGAATCGGCGAATGGTACCAGACTGGGCTGGGAGGGGTAAAGCACTGGTGCTCATCGGCTGACCATATCAAGTCATAGTATAGGCCGGCCAAGTACGCAATCAAAGAGTCTCCGTGACATCACATAAAAGTAGAATACATGACGCATCGCACAAAGGAATGGGTTGACCCTGTCCATTACCCTTTATCCTTATCCTCAACTGTGTCGCTTTAGAACGAAGAGGTGTGGAGAGCCTCCATTCACACGTACGCTGTTGTCCTTGCCTAGTCTCAGCGAAGAAATCATTCCTCGGACTAGCCAAGATGTCATTTGCTTCCTTTTCTCTTCGTGGTTAAGTATCCATCTGGCTGCCCTGGCCAAGTAGTCTTGTCGTGGCCGTAAAACCACTCCAATTTGATTCTCTTTATGGGATCCCGCCTTCTGTCAGCTGATTGCGTCGACTCCACCTTCGCAGCAGCAAGTATTCTGGGTATTCTTTCTAAAGCCCATCTATTAGTTTTCCAGAGACACACGCCGGTTGCCGGAAGGTCGTTCGTTTTCTGAGCTGAGCGCAGCTAAATTGACAAAAAAAGACGGCATGAAACTTAATAAGTTGCCGAGGCAACGGTTAAACTTTGGCATAATTTAATTGACCTTTTATACATTACAGCTACTCCCGTCTACGCTCTGTTGTCCAACAAATTTCTTTAGGCGGGAAAAATCCGGCTCCGATCCATAGAAACTCACCAATAACCGCCTCGCCAGTATCGAGTAAACCTTGAACAATTTACGGCGGACAGTGAGAAATGGAAGAGCGCAAGGAGAACGAAAATTCTGGCAGAACTGAAGGAGCAGGACAGCTGGCAATGTTCATACAGCTTCTGAGATTTCTGCGGGATGCAGTGCATGGTCAGAGTGCTAGAGAGCTATTCTACAGTGTCGTCTCGCTTCAACGAGCACCTGAGGCGAAGTGCAGTCGATTAGTGAATAGCCTCTAACACGAGCTTAATGAACCTTAGCCAACGTAATTACTGCTTCTTATACAGCCGCTCAATTTCTGGACATTTCTCTAATTAACTCTGGAGGAATAATCTCTTCTAAGCTCACTTTGGAGCTTTTATGGTCCGAAACTGCACTTTAAATTGGAGAGGTTTTTGCGTTTTATTCGACCGTATACATTTAATTTGTTAAATACATATTTCTAGGATAATTTTTTTACTAAACAGTCAACGAGTAAGCTGTTACCACGATGTTTTGTTGCGATCAAAACTTCGTTGTTGCGTTCGATCAAAAGCGCTGGTGGTGTAATGGCGTAGAGCATTCCTGCCCGGTCAGAGAGAGGTGTGGGTTCGAGTCCCGCCTGGCGCTAGAAGTTTTGATCGCAACAAAACATCTTGGTAGCCGCTTACATCCTCGGTACCAGCCAATTGAGGCTTAAAGAAACTAATTGGAGTCAACGAGTAATTAACTAACATGTTGAAAAGCTATAGGTATAGATACCAAGATGATGGTGCCAGTTCCTGTAAACGCAAGTGTCTAATACAATAGAATATTGCTTTCAGCAGGAGGCATAAAAACCAGGACCCAAGAACTAGGTTCCTTTTTCAATATTTTCGTAGATAACTTCCTTTCTTTACTGCCGGGCTAAGCCGTATATACACAAATAAGCATGCAGGAAAAGGTCGAAAGGATAAAGTGCGGTGTTTGCCAATCCCTTCACAAAAGCGCCACGCATTCTTTTTCAATGGGTCGTGGAAGTAATTTGACAGTCTGGGAACTTTGAATCGGAAGGCACGAGACAGCGGCTCCTCATCTGACGGCGCCACCTCGGGTCTATATGTTCAAACATAACCAAAATGTTGATGGTGTTTTGATAAAGTTCAATCGCCTGTAGACGCCTACAAGTGCAGTAGACGCCTACATTGGAAGTATATAGATGTTCAGTCCAAAAAACGAAGAGACGATGTCATTCGTGTTTCTGATTTTTATATAGTTGCTTAAGGGGAGAATACTGAAGATAATTCACGCTACGGTGTTGTGTGCAATCTCAAATGCCACATCCATTTTCTTCGCACTCCGCAGCATTTCTTCCCAGGAGTTCTTCTCAGGAGCCTGGAATAGTCGGAAACATCTACAATATGTACTACCAGCGCATACATCATTTCAAAGTACAGGGTAGTAATCTCAATGGAAATAAAGACACAACCCGACACCAAAGTTTTGAAGTGGAGGACTAACCTTTGAGGTGGATGCCGAGGCATTGGATGGATAAGAGGATGGGGATTTGGAATTAACAACTGGAAAACGATCTCCCCAGACTTAGTTTCGTTTTGCAATGACAGGTTAAGAAAGCAGAAATATATATGTAAGGACGACGCTTTGCGATTTAAAAATTAGCTGACTTTGGGAAGGAATATTCAGATCGACAGTCACCCTTTGCAGGATGCAGGGTGGAATGCGAGGCCGATACCTCAGAGGAATTATCTACTATGCATAACTGCGCGCCTTAGACAAAGACCTAAAACGTAGAAAGTACTTTTTGGTTCTATCCTAGTTGGGGGAGGACATATAGCAATTTGCTTCTCAGTTCCTTCCCCTTGAATTTTCACGAAAACTTTCATGATGAGAGGGTATTCATTTAAATTCGGGTGTTGTGGTTGTATGTAAACACATCATGGTGTGACGTGCACTCTACAGTTCCACTCTTCCGATTAGGATAGATCTAACTTTTTTGATAACAACCTGCGGATAGAATCTAGGAATACGAAAAAACTGTCCTTGACGTTCGAAGCCTAGTGGACAGCGGACGCTGTTCATATGATTAATTAAGGGCTTCACTCCGTAGATTAGTCGAGCACCGTAGTTCTTTGAGATTTAATTGTCATTTAAAGAACAATTTTTTGACTTTAAACTAATTTTGGAATTAAAAGATCATTCAGTATTCCTCGACGATACTGCACTGAACGTAGAAGGCATGGCGTGTCCCAAAGAGCTGCAGAATAGCAATTTCCTCCCAATAGGACTGTTAACATTAGGTGATAGGTGTCCATACTCAGGTGAAACATGGTCTCAAAATGCCTTTTCATGTCCAGCAGCAAGTTCTTATTCAACAAAAAGCGAATCATAAGTGATTGTAGGAACCTTCCCGATCCACCATTTAGGCATTGGACTTATGAAGCAGTCAAGAAGATACATAGAATCTAATCGCATCCTTAGGTCGTACAAGTGTCTGCGACAAAGGATAGAGGATAAAGGGCGGCGTTACTTAATCCCTTTTGGGATGCACCACGAATTCAACTTCTATGGGATGTCGTGGAGGCGATTTCAAGACGCATTCGACCACACAATGACTTACGGCGGCCAGCTGATGAACAATTTAGCGCTTTATCCTTTCGAACAAGTATAGTGCCAATTCACTGGCCCCAGACGGATGGAAGGTTTGGTTGGCTTGGGAGGAAAATCCGAGCCAAGAACCTGGTATCGGGTGCACGCAACAGCCTCCTCCGACTGTGCTACACACGCCCCTACAAGTATCTACTATGCCAGTACATAGTTCACTGGTTAGGCAGCAGCCGACAATGAGCTTGCAGAGAAATGTAGGTCCCTGTTTAGAAGTACTAGGTCCGCCCGCTTCAGATGTCATGCTTACATATGTACACATGCAAGGCGTCAGCTGCTCAGGGCAAAAACTGATGCGAAGACAGCGCTCGAATTCAGAACCCCTGCACGTCTTCGAATTTCTCCATGTAGCTCTGGGCGCTATCGCCATAAATCTCGGTGACAGCTATGCGCGGCGCTGGCGGCGGACTTTGCTCGTGTGCCGCCAGCATTTAATATGCGGCAAGGAAAAGCTTCAGGCAACGTTTTGTCACATGTCAGTGGCGTTGAGTGAAGAGCTGCGGCCGAAGATCGTCGGTCGCCGTCGGTCGCCGTCGGTCCGTCGCGCGCATCTGGCGCCGACATGGAACCGACCGCCTCGTGCCTCTACTTCTGGAGCTTTGCCAGCTGCACTGAGTACCTGGGAGAAGTCAAGGACTCGTGTTAACTCTGCTGAATAGCCCTCCGGATGGATTCGTCGCGAAGGATCAGGGTCTCGCCTGAGCCGTCATCAATCGTCGTTCCTTACCTCGTCTTTGTGCCTGTCCGTGCGGCATCGGATTTCGACCGCTGCGGACGCAGCTGACGGCTCTCCCGTCATGTCGCCTGCTGCTCACCGGAGACGAGGCCGTTTAGCGAAAAAAAAATCGCTTTTTTAAACTCCACGGACGTGTGGTAGATCGGTATTCAACTATCGTTGGTCAGGTTGTAGGTCGAGCTGCTATGCATAGAAAAATAAAGACAAGCATAACGTTCGAGCTATATGACTTAATCCTTTCGCCTCTCAAATTAGGACGAGTATTTCATAATGAAGAGAAATTCGGAGCTCATTAGTTAAATAGGAATCTCCACTAATTCACACATACGCGCCCTAGAGGATGAATGAGTGCAGTTTTAGAGCTAATCTTAGAGCAGGGCAACCGTAAACAGAAAGATTATAGCTATGAAGAAAATGTCGATCTAAACACATCAGATGGGCAAACATTTTTCTAAAGAGGTTTAAAATGCTAAATCTACATTTAAATAAAAATTAAAGGCAGTCTCCTCCATTTTACTTCCATTTGCCTACTGAGAAGATAAGTGCAAAGATCTCCGAGCATTTCAACCACGAGTACCAGCGCTTGAAAACGATGTAGTCCTAAAGGCCCATTAGAAGCTCTTTTTTGGACTGTGAATGCGCTTAGGCGATGATTCTCTCCTGATAACGTTTAGTAAACGACTAAATGTTTAGCAAGCGGCCCTAGCAAATGTTCTTCACACATATCGCTGAGTTTGTCTTCGATGACCACTTTTCAGTAGACGTTGTCGCACAATAGTGACAATTTAAGTTGCAATAACTACAGCAGGTCGTCGATTAATATTGCAGCAAAAACCAGTTTATATAAAAGCCGCTAGAAAACACCAAGGTTAACAAAACTTGAAATACCATTTGCCCATGCATTACGGATCACGACTGAGCAGTGTTATTCGTGATAATTTGCTCCTGGGTTAATGAGAGACCGAGATGTTAATGAGATCAACTGACCGCGTGAATCACTTCGTGGCTCGCACCGCAGCACCTCATGAGGAATTTTCTTTCTCATTTTTCAAAAACGATATCAAACTCCATATTTTCATGTGGGAAAGAGCATTTGTTTCCGGTTATTCTTCTAAACTAAGGAGGTAGACAATGGATGATAAAAACGAAGTTGGAGGAGGTGCCGGCTCGCGTGCACTCGAAACCAGGTTCCTGATTCGCGTTTCCCATCCAGGCCAACGAAGTCATCCATCGCTCTGTGGTCGGTGAATTGGTGCCGGATTTGTCTGTGAAGGTTGAAGCGCTGACTTGTTCATCGGCTGGCCACCGCAGGCATGGCCAAATACGAAGCAACGTTGCCTCCACGACACCCCGTTGAAGTAGAATGCGTGGCACATCCCAGACGGAATTGACCAACGCCGTCTCTTGGCCTCTCCCCTTTGAGGCTGCATTTAAGCAAACCAAGTCAACAAAATCGTAAGCGCCTGCAATTTCTCGGTGGTTTAAATATGTCTTTTTAATTCAGGATGAGAGTAGCCAAATTGCTCAGCAGACCAAAGCACGTAATTGAAAAAATGAATAAACAGATGAGTGCCATCTCGGTGCGGCTCCGTTTGGCTGAAATCGACACACCATTGCCGCCATGCACTCACTCAGATGTCTCTTCTATTATTCATGGAGAGACGAATACGGGCTGCATATGTGATGCGAATGACGTTGGCACCTTCGATATCCTTTATCGTTTCGTAGGCCAAAAGAAACATGAGCATTCAACAGTGCGACGCAGCCATGATGGTCTACGATGCAATTAAAGCAAAAATTGGTTCCACGTCGTGAAGATGGGCAGCAATTGACAGGTGGTAGCGAAGCAGCCAACTATAGTCAAGCAGAGCACCGACCGAACACACGTCAGCCAATCAGGGTACCAACCGTGCACGTCCTCTCTGATTGGCACGCCATTCGGTGTGTTCCGATTGGCTGGCGCGTACTCTCCACCCAATGCTGCCCACCTTCGCGACGTGGGCCGAAAATCTCGGGAGAGCAAGACTTGTGTTGTAGTTCTACTACTCATACTGCAGCGTTGGCTGCGCCACGTACCTCACTTCTTGTTTGAATCGAAATAGATGAAATGCGTCTGGCTTCAAACCTACTAGAGTAGTATAGTCTTCTAGCCAACATCAAGCGCTCAAAGTATTTCGTACAACATTTTTTAGAAGTTTTTTTTCAGCAAAAATCAGGTGCTTCTTATAAAGGAAGAATAACCTTTTGTATCCATACAAATTAGTTTATTGATCCAAAGATATGTACCACATTACTCAATGCCGTCAATCAATCCTAGATTACTCCAAACGCTTCACTCTTGAAAGAATACGGGAGGATCCGTTTAGTTCTATAGAAATTAAATTTTGTAGGAACATAAGCTGTATTGTAAAGAATAATCAGAGTTAGAACTGCTACGGTACAGTCTTCTAAGAGGAAAACGGGTATCAGATGGCCAACGAAGATGCGCTCACAAAGTGCTAAGAAAACGAAAATGGACAGCCTTTAAATACAATAATAATACAACCAAGAAACTACATACTTTAAGGCTACTACTAAAAACATACTTATAGCAGAATCACATTGTTCAATAAGATTGTAACGACTCAGACGAAGATTTTATACAAATTAAATTTCAAGACCTCATATTTTGCTAGTACTTTGTATGCGTCAACAAAAAGCTTACTGCGAGCCTTTCATCCTCTTTAAAGCACAGAAAACGCACTAATTGTTTTCTTATGAGGCTTCATGTCATTTATTATTCAAAATGCTCTGTACTTCTTGGTAGCGTCGACGTCGTGACTATTTTTCATCTTTCTTATGCTTATCTTACATTGCGCAATAAACAATTTGCAAAATGGAAAAAAATGAGCAACTATAAGAAGCGGGCTAAATCTCTGGAAAGCTTCCTGAATGTTGTGCACGTGGAGCTCTTCCATTTTTCATAAAAATGGCTAGATAGAATAGAAAGTGAAGAAGGGGTAGTGAATCTATGATTGGCTGACATGAACAATTAAGGAAGCCCATATAGTGTGATGATCTTCCTAAGCTATAATAAAAACGATTAAGATATCGCCTCAGCACCTGTGGCGAAACAACGCTCAGATGTAGAAAAGGCCAACGGCCGAGGGTTTCTTCCAAAGCTCTCGAGCAATAAAGGAATAGGAAGTCGCGCAACGCCTCGTGAAGGTTGGCCTGTGCTTCTGCTGCTGAGCCTAAAAACCTCTGCCAAGTCGTAAAAGCATTACGATGAAAGCTCAGTGAGGCGCACACGGGATGTAGGCTCAACATGTGGTTGATGACGAATCTACAGGCAACATGGTGATGGTACGAGATTCTAGAGAAGCAGAGGAAGAAGCAGCGTAACGGAGCGGCGCACTCACCTGTGACATCCCAGCGGCCGCGATCCGCAGGTGCGAATCACCTGGTTGTTTTCGCGCAGAATTCCGACCAGACAGACGGCGCCGTCGCACGCGCCGTACGGCACGCAGTGGTCGTCGGTACAGTAGCATTTCACGGTGGCCGAGGCGAGGCGGAAGGCGCAGCAGGTGGTGAGCAGCGTGACAGCTAGCGATCGCATAGCCGCATCACTGGGGGAGCTGGGGCAGGCTCACGCGGGTCTTCAGGTGGTCAGCGACGGCGGCGACTTCTGGCTGGCTGGCGGCGACGAGGCGGACCTGATTTGAGGCGCTGGCGCGAGTCAATGCCGATGCCGCCGGCGGAGTCGCCCCGGTCCGTCGCTGCCGCCGCCCCCATCGATCGCCCCGCCCACCGCGGAGCGGACTAATTAGAAAATACGGCCGCGCTCGCGTGCTGCTTATAATTGCTGAAGCTGCCTTGCCCTGCAGGACCAAATTTGGAAATTCCTGGAAGCCGTTGGGTCCTTGGCACGGATCCTCGCTGACCGCTCAGCTTTTTCGAACTACTGTTTTACTCCTCGTCAAGGCACGCCAAAACGGAAAGGACGAGTTTTCCGAACGGTAGCCGAAAGGTACGGACGAGTTTCCGCGGTAGGAAATATAAGGCGCTCCACAAGGCGGAAATCTGCCGATTTAACACTTCCATTTTTGAATACGAATAATCTGTCAACAAGTTCCTATTCAGTTAAGAGTTTCATTTTTTCAGGTATGCGAATGACATATTATAGGATGAAAGAATAAAGGACCGTTCAGACAGTTCCCTTGTCAGAGCAATGTCGCGGCGAACAGTCGCCAGCGCGACTCGGGAGTATACCAAAAGCCAAAGCAATTTTTCTAAAATTTAAAATCCGCTAACATCTAGCTGTACTGCGTGTTTTTGCTTTAAAGCCGTTCGTTGACATAAATGACGGGCAGGAATGCCTATATGTCCGAAATTTCGTAAGGCAGCCACTAGACTATCGGCAAACCCAAGAAATCTGTTGGGTGTGTCAAGTGCCTGAAGAAATAATGGATGCCCTCCTTCTATTGCACTGCATTTTCGTCGGCTGAATGAAATGCACGTGATACGAAAAAGATGGACACGAAATCAAGGAGATTGGGGCAAAAAAGAATTTTGTGTACGAGAGGTTTGGGGCAGTTCAAAGAACAGGATGAGAAGTGCAACATTAAGAACAACATTATTACATTAACTAAGAAGAGTACACAACGACTCCATATGGCAGAGGGTCGGTGTCGCCACGATATTTGAGAAGATGCGCGAAGCTCTCTGTGATGGTACGGTCACGACCTTCGCACAAAAGATGACTACGTCCGAAGGACTGGCCTTAACCTTGATGTAGGCGGCCATGAGGGCGAACAACGGTGGCTTGCTACGCTGTATCAGGACTTGAAGATGGCTGGGTTGCACCCTGAACAGGTATTTCATCGGGAAAAGTGGCGCCAACATTCCAGGAAAGCGGACCCCGCAACTAAGCGGGACAAACGCTGAAGAAGAAGAAGAAGAAGAATACAGCAACTAACCAGGAAAGGGTCTCAGGCGTAGGTCTGAACAGGGGAATAGGGTAGTACTGCGAGAATCTCCACCCTTCAGGTAGCAGGAAAGCATGTTTCGTTTTTGCTGAGTCCTTGAACTCAAAGAGCTACGAGCCCTCGAAATTAGTGGTACAGTGTTGCATGTCACCCGCACCCACCATAACCTACCCTAATCGGCCGAAATTTGAAAAACGGATGTCAGATACGTGGTCAGCCCCCCAGATAACCCCCCTAGGCAAAGTTTGGGTGAAAAATTTTTTCGACCTCTCCTCGAACTCTGGAGTCGTGAAAGTAGTGTCGTGAAAGTCGGGCCTTATGGCAGGCTAAATCAGCTCACTTCCTGCACATCTCCTGCACATTTATTTCACTCTAAATTGTCAAATAAAGGTTTCTATAAGCTGTGCTTCACTAACTTTTCTCAGTTTCTGAATTATACAATGTTTTGTATTTTTCAGCGAATGTCCTCGCCTAATGACAGGGCGAGGACATTCGCTGAAAAGAAGGTACAGGTTACAGCAGGTACGGGTGACTAGAGATGCCAAGGTCATAATCACCGACTTTCCCTAATCCTTGCCCAGGGAGGTTATTTGGGGTGCTGATCACGATCCGTTTTCAATTTTCGGCCGATTACGGTAGGTTACGGAAGGTAAGGGTGACTAGGGCCGTCGAAGTCATAATCACCGATTTCGCCAAAACTTCTCCCAGGGGGGAGGGTATTTGGGATGGCGATCACGAATCTGACATCCGTTTTCCGTGTTATCCTGGAGTATGTTAAATTACAGTAGGTAAAGGTGATTAATGGTAAGGTCATGTTACCGTTTTTGCCCAAACTTCCCATTGAGTACGAATCTGATCCTCAATTGACAAGTTGGAGTAGTATAAATATGTAGGAGATGGGTAGGAAGCAAACTGAAGGCGGCAATCATGAAAAATACAGAAGTATGGCATAGCACGGGAGTCGAACACCCGACCTACCAACTGGGAAGTGCTGGGCCAGCGACTCGACTGTCCCAGAGCCTTTCGCCGCTTCCCATACAACAGCGCGCGCACGCATGCACGTGGAGATGTGCTGGCGGTGCGCCACTGTACCCCCCCCCCCACCTCCAGGGCCCGTAGCTCTTTTGGTTCAAGGACTCAGCAAAAACGAAACATGCTTTTCTACTATATGAAGGGTGGAGATTCTCGCTATACTATCCATTTCCCCCGTTCAGACCTACGCCTGAGACCCTTCCCTGGTAAGTAGTTCTGATGCGTTGTGTTGTAGAATTCGGTTTCTTGTATTTCCATTCAATTGTAATGCTTAATATTCACACGTCTACAAAAATAAACAACAACAAATGGTATGACAGTAAGGTTGGTTTGAACGAAGCTGGCGAAGCAAACTAAATATTTGAGATTTTTTTATTTCAGTCTACTACTAATAATCAGAGGAAGTTAGCTGCCCTCAGTAGAATTTTGATGAAATGTGGGCAAGAAGTATGCAATCACTTATTTTTGATTAGGATAGAGATTAAAGGACGCCCTAATAACTACCCACTTGGCATGCGCCACGCATTATACTTCTACGGGATATGGTGAAAACGTTTCGAATACGTACCTGGTCTACAAAAACAAGGGATGCCTATCCAATGGGAAAGTCAGTGTATCATTCTTCCCAGTGAAACTTGATATCAATTAATCGACCACGGAGGAATGGAAGGCTGGTCGGTCCGGGCGGTATCCGAACCAATAACCTTCGACTCAGGTGCATCAACAGGCGCCTTCTAAGATCGCGCGACACGAGCGCTTTTCGAAAGGATCTCACAGACTGTTTACCATTTGATAAAAGTAGAGCCGAATCAGGTCAGGGCTCTTGAGAAAGCCGCTGCACTCTTTCATTCCAAATACAATCCCATTAAAGGTTTACGCAGCAGTGTAGGCATGTAAAGAGCAAGTAGTTGGCTATTGTCTATGCGCCGAACAAGATGTAATCTAAATTTCTCGCTCACTTTTTTCTGTTATATTTCATCAAAAAAGTATTTCATTCAGCTTCTTACATAGGCATTTAATGATAGCCGAGGTTCCAACACTGAATGAATCAGCAGCAGCTTTCCTTCATCCAGCGACTCATCGAGAAGACGGATGCAGGACGGCGGTAATCGATCACTTTGTGGGATGTGCCACGCATTAGACTTCTATTAGATGCCGTGGAGTCAATGCAAATGTGTATTTGGCCTGCATAATTAGTTGCGGTGCCGTGACCAACCGATGAAATAATCCAGCGTTTTATCCTCCCCAAACAAGTCTGGTACTAACTCGCCGACCCCGGAGGGATGCATGGTTGGCCTAGGCGGGAAACCCCAACCAAGGATCTCGATTCGGATACGCACGACGGTCATCGCCTTCCCAACTGCGCAATCATGTGCCCATAAATAAATAAACAAACAAAAAATTTCGACCCGGATCCAGGACTAAAGGTGTGATTGGTCTGTGTGTTCGAAGAAAGTTGCATAGGTATAGGAAGCGTTTCCGTGCTCCCACAACGACGTAATGTAGTTTGTGGTAAATTTACCGTATATTTCTATCAACAACAAACTTATGATATTGTTAGCCTTCTTTTTTCTTCACTTCACGTCCAATGGACGAGTTTTTACCGAACGTCTACAAATAATGTTAAGCACAAGAGGTGACGGCGTCAAGGCAGGCGACCGCATCACCCTGGCTTCTCTATCTAGCCAGGTTGCGCCATGCACTCAGACTTCACCGCCTATAAATTGGTGCATGTTTGCACACCACACTCTACATTCGACTATACGAACTTAAGTCATCATCAACGTGCAGGAGATTCCGCTCAGCTACAATTGCAGCCGTTTATTTCGGCATCACAAGCAATTGCCAGATCTAACCAATGGATACTAATAGCGAGCTGTGGTTGTAGCTGGTTGTATTCTCACGAGCCTGCTCTCAATTTCCCGAGGCTGCAGCCGTAGAAGGGTTTTGTTGACGTCGGCAAGCAATCCTTGCCGCTGCATCTGCTTCTGGCTCAGAACTACGTTACTCTCATCACTTAGGCCTGATTGCCTCGTAGTCTCGACTTATAACAGAAGTGTGCTGCTCTCGCATAAGCCTCCACTCTTCTCAACTCTTCATCGAAGAAGCTGTGAAGATCGACTCAAGGTCCCCACACACTTTTGCGGCAACGCCGCGGCCCTATCCTTAACCATAGGGGAGAGACGCAGAGCTCGCCGCCGGCGGCGTCCTTGCTCTGTCCTTAACCATAGCGGCGAGCGGCAACGCCGCAGAAGTGTTGGGCCTTTAGAGCTACTGTAAGGCATCTTATCCGAAATAGCCTACAATACCAAATAATCATGGCGCATTCGTGGTGTAGAGATATAGGTCGGCGTTTGCATGAGCCACACATTCTACCATACTTCTATACGGATACTAAGGATTTTGGAGGCACATTTATACTACAAATGGAATGCAATCAATTGAAGCGGGGACGACGGTCCGGGAAGAGCGGGACGCTGACTTCTCTATTGCAGATGTCGAATGGGAAGTCCCGAATGGAAATGCTTCGGATTCCACCCAGTCCGATCAAACCTTCCATGTTTCTGGGGTCAGCAAGTTAGTACCAGATTTGTCTCGTAAGGAGAAAACACTGACTTGTTCACCAGCTGGTCACCGGAATTCGTTGTATTGTCCAAACAAGAGCATATTCACATCGCCTTCAAGATTCCTCACAGAAGTGGAATGCCCGGCGCATCGCAATAGGTATTGATTACCGTCGTCCTTTATCCTTCATTCTAACGCCGCCGCTAAAGGTATTGTTGATACATGACAGCGCTATCAGAGGAGGTGCGGCTTCTGCATTCACCTTGAAGCATGGTCCGATCTCACCCTTACCAATTCTTCAATCCCTCCGGGATCGGTTAGTTGGTACCATAATTGTCTGGGGCGGATAAAACACCAGCTTTTCTATCGGTTTTCCGTCATGGATCATTGAATAGGCCAAATACGCTTTCTAATGGTCTAAAAGGTACCCGAAACAACAAAAATGGAATGCGTGGCGTATCCCGCCTATGGATTGGGAGTGTGGAGCGCAGTCGGAAGAGGTGAGGCTGTCGTGTCCACCCGATACCAGGTTCTTGGTTCGGATTTCCCACCCAGGCCAATCAAGCCTACCATCCGTCTGGGGTCATTGAAATGGCACCAGGCTTGCTTGGAAAGGATAAAGCGCTGAATATTCATCGGCTGAACACCACAACTGTATGGTACAAACCGCATACAAATCGCCTGCACGACATCCAGTGGAAGTGGAGAGCGTGGCGCATCCGAAAGGAAATTGAGTAGCGCCGTCCTTCATCATTTCATCTTTATCCCGTCTAAGGACTGACCAAAGCTGATCTTTTTCTCTATTCACTCTACGTAAGATGATAAAAGTGACTTGTTATCCTTTTAAAAATTGCTAACCGTTCCTTCTTCTAACACAATGGCGCGGCAGTGGAAGAACCAGGCTCACAGATGAAAAATTATGTGTAATCTAGATTTTTCCCAGTCGGTTCAGTATTTCTGAAATCCTCTAACCATAGGAAGCTCAATAATACAATACAAAAGCCTTCTTGACCATTCTCTCTGGGGTGCTGCTAAATGGATTATCGCCTTTTCAGGTTGGTTATGTCCACTCAATTTTCTGCTGTTTTTTTTTTCAACACAGTGACAATGAATTACGCCTGTTTCGTGTTGTTTGGCTTATGTGGTTCTTTATTTAGAATATTTTCAATTTTTATCTAATTTTTACTTGGGCACATGTAGCGCAGTTGGAGGTGCCGGCTGTCGCAGCACCCGATACAAGGTCCGATCTCCCGCCCGGGCCAACAAAGCCTTCAGGGTCGGTGTATTGGCACCAAACGTGTCTGGGAAGACAAGGCGCTGACTTGTTCATCGGCGGGCCACTGCTGGTGATCGTATAGCCAAACACGCATACGAAACGCCTCCACGACATCCCGTAGAAATAGAAAACCTGGCGCATCCCTAAAAGGGGCTGAGTAATCCCTCTCTTTATCCTTCTCTCTAATTGTTGTTTAAAAAATCCAGGAAGGTTTTCTTCAAAATCGATCACATTGAAGCCGATCTTGAACAAGTGGAAAACCTGGTCGCTGCGTACGAGTGCTTCCTTTCTTCATAGCATTGAAGCTTAATGGTGCAATGCGGTAAACGCTGGATACGCTTCCTTCTTTGGTCCGGGAACTGAAAAAATTGGGGAAAGGCCCAAAAGGAAGGAGCGAAAATTAACATTCGCTTCACCGCTGCCCAGGCCGGATATTAAAACGTGAAAAAGCAGAAGCACGATCTATTTCTCTAAACCTCTACGTCGAGCCGGCTGCAGCGCATCTGCTTTTGTCGCAGTCACCAGTTGATTCACTGCAACCACCACAAAATGATGTTTTTACAGAAGGGAAATCAACATTTCCTATTGGTGGTCGCACAGCATTACGTTGTGAGGCTACAAGATGTCCTTCATGTAATAAAGCCTAGAAAAACTTATTCTGACGCCTGCTGAAAGCGAAGGTGTAGGAGGGAATCTCAGAGAAAGCTCTGGCAGACCGTTCAACTGGCTTGAACTCACTGGCTCAAGTCTTAACCAAGTGGAGAAGCTTATAACTAGGCTCTCTATTCCCTATGCGTGCTGTGCTTCGACTCGTGTCTGACGTTATGGCTTAATGGAGCCATATGGAGCGTAATGGATCATAAACTCGGAGTACTACCACTCTGCATCTGCGAACTCAAAAACGTGGAGCAAAGAGCGCTCGGGAAACTAAAGGCAAGGGTTAAGCATAAAGCGGCTTCTAGTTTCTCAACATCTTTTGACTGAAATGCAGAGACTTCTATGAAAGATGTCATCTTGAGTAGCGGTCAATTTGACAACGTAAATGTGTCGTCTTCATTCTGCGGGCTTCATAGGCCCTCAGCTTGCAACAATCTGCATCGATTTGAAGACTATTCGTTCTTTTCCGATTGTAGGAAGAACGTACAGTGCGACGGTTTGCGACGGAAAAATCTGTCGCAAACCGTCGCATGCTCATAAGTCCTTCAATTTTAATTTGTTTGACAAACTATTGGCACCGTTCGATTTGTCTCCTCGAGATCTACACAAACATATATGGAGCTTTACCAGAACACCGCATTTTTGCCGTTGGTGGCCTAAAAAATCACTGGAGCAGGCTCTTGCGACTAGAGCATCTTATCTCTCAGGACGTGCATGTTTTCGGAGTATCTCAAGCATGGCGGGCGTTGTCAGTGCTTTGTCATGCTCTGGAATGCTCCGTGAGTGCGCCGTGCACAATGTATATAGGATCGAACCTATCAATGGAGTGGGAGAAAGCATGTTCACTCCGCTTCCATCTTCCCTTACTGGAAAATGTATAGCCTTCAAGACTATTTCAAACCGTTTGGAGAATTACATCAAAAATTTCTAGCCGTCTAACTCGGGAACTGACTTAAGTGTGCGCTGTGTGCAGGGCGTATAGAGATGAACCTATCAATCGAGTGGGTTCGACAACTGGTAAAGTGAGCGTTTGAGGATTTCTATCATAAATTTCCAGTCGATCTAAGGCTAAGAAATTTAAGAAATTGAATTTAAGAAATTCAAGAAAAGTCTAAGAAATTGCTCTAAGGCTCTCCAGCTAGCCTTTGGAGTGCACCGTGAACAATGCATATAGAATCGAACCTTTCAATCGAGGGGCGACCGCTTGCAAATTGCACGCGCGGGCGTGTTCGGAGCGCAATGACTCTTTCATGTTCAAACCGTTTCGGCTGCGACTCGTGGGTTTTGTAGGCAGTAAAACGATCTAGTAAAAAACTGATGATAAATGATGAAAAATCTCCCCAAATGCGCACTCTACAAGCTGTCGCGTGCACGCAATTGATAGGTTCGATTCTAAATATACGCATTGTTTACGGCGTACTCTAAAGCTCTCACCGGGACAGAGTGCAGCAATTCCTGACTAGGGAGGGAGGAAATTTCTAATTTAATCTAATTTCAAACGGCTTTATCGTATATGCCTTGTGCACGGCGCACTCTCCCTTTTCGCTTCATAAAACCTCTTCATTTGCATAAGCTGCTGTCAGTGTGTGCCCTAAAGCACCTAAAGAGAGTAAGCTTTGCTGTTTAGCACGACATTTGAACCGCTTCCGCTCACTCGATTGATAGGTTCGATCCTATATGCATTGTGTACAGCGCACTCCAAAGGCTCGTCGGACTGACTGGAGCAAATCCTAAGTAGGACTGCCAGAAATTTCTTATAAAACTCTCCAAACGGTGCGAGATAGTCTTGAAGGCTTTACATTTTCCAGTAACGGAAGATAGAGGCGGAGTGAACATGCTTTCTCCCACTCCACTGATAGGTTCGATCCTATATACATTGTGCACGGCGCACTCACGGAGCATTCCAAAGCATCACAGAGCACTAACAACGCCCGCCATGCTTGAGATACTCCGAAAACATGCACGTCCTGAGAGATAAGATGCTCTAGTCGCAAGAGCCTGCTCCAGTGATTTTTAGGCCACCAACGGCGAAAGTGCGGTGTTCTGGTAAAGCTCTATATACACTGCGACCAGAAAGTATAGGGACACTTAAAAATTGTACTTTTCGTACGCTAATCGATATCAATCGACCTGATTTTTTTACTGTAAAATTCGTTACGGCAAAGAAGTTCGAAGCAAAAGATTTTAGCAAAATTGGTTTGATGCGAGCTAAATAAGAAAATAAAATATGGAGAAACACCATTTTTAATTGACCAGAAAGTATAGGGACACTAATAAAAAACAACTTCATTGCCAAGATAAAAAAACAGTCGTTGATAACTAGTACTCAATTGGTCCTCCACGGTTCATTGCAACATCTAGTCGGGCTGGCATCGAAGCAGCATGATTTCGAAGTGTTTGTAGAGGAAGTTCATCCCAAGCGCGTAGAATTGGTGATCGAAGTCCTTGCAGAGAAGAATATGTCGGGTTATGCTCGTAAATCTTCCTTACAAGGTGTCCCCAGATATTTTCCATTGGGTTCATATCGGGAGAACATGCAGGCCAGTCGAGAACTTCAACAGAATTTCTTCTGAGGAAGCCTTTTGTGGATCTGCTGGCATGCGTCGGTTCATTGTCCTGTTGAAAAACCCATCCCTGACCAGCATTCTGTTGAAGGAATGGGAGCAGATGGGTTTCCAACAGTTGCTGGTATTCATCTGCGTCCATCCTTGCTGAGGTGAAGGCAAGAGGGAGCTTTCCTTCTGCGTGGAATGCCGCCCACACCATAACTGTGCCGCCTCCAAAATTCCTTCTTGGGAAATACTCCTTCTCCTTGCGTAAGTCATGCCAGTAGAATCGATTCCCATCTGGACCATCGAGGTTAAAGCACTTTTCGTCCGAGATGATCACCTGAACTATGAAATGCTAAAATACCTAGCGTCAGAATTAACAACGCAAAAAATCTGCCTTAGTCCAAAGACGTCGTTTGTTCCTAGAGACGAACTCGAGCCTGTTCCTATTGTGCGCTTCTGTCAAACGTGGAGCAGAGCGGAGCTGGGTATATACAACATTCCCATTGCGTTTTAAGCAGTACCGAATCGTTTCTTTCGAGACTTTCTTACTCAAACTCTTGCGCACTTCCTCCAAACTGATTGATTTACTGGAAACCATTCGCACGATTTCCCTCTCGTCTCGAGTCGAAAGAAGCCTGGGACGTCCTGAAGACTTCCTCGAGTGATATAGATCAGGACTGCATAGAAATTTGCTAATAACGTTCTTTGATCGTCCCAGTTGGGTCGAAATTTGGCGTATGCTGAGTCCTGCATCTCTGAGGGCCTTGATTTGAGCTTGTTCCTCTATTGATAGCATCGATCCGCGCCCCATCCTTACAATGAGCAAATTATGAGGCAGTATATTGCATAGCAAAATAGTTTTCAACAACGTACCTTTCTCCGCGCACCTTATTTGGTGGTGTCCCTATACTTTCTGGTCACTCAAAAACAGGGTCCCGTCACGTGATCCTTTCCCGTTCCTTGCCCCTCGGGGGATTCTGCCCATTTCTTTCGTATATATGTTTTTTGCCGTGAGGAATTCCACAGTATAATTTTCAGATCAATTCCTGCGGGTAGCTAGCAGAATTACGCAATTTGCTGGTGTCCCTATACTTTCCGGTCGCAGTGTATGTTTGTGTAGAGCTCGAGGAGACAAATCGAAAGGTGCCAACAGTTTCTCAAACAACTTAAAATTAAAGGAGTTATGAGCATGCGATGCGGGCGCATTGTACTGTAACCGTGGTGTCCACTAGTTGTCTTTGAAGCCTTCACTGAAAATGCGTGAAACTGTTAAGCTGTGCTGAAATGCTGCTACTGATCAGATGTTGTTGAAACCACACACTTTGGCAGATGGGAACAATAGAAGAGTCTACATCACCCTTTTTTGCTACGCAAAGCTCCCAGTCATCAGGAACGCTGAGAAGTCTTCTCGAACGCTTTAGTGCGTACTTGAAGTATACCGTGCAGTGAGTGCAGATACTGCCTCTTTTAAATCTCTCAAAACTGATCTTCTAGCTTACTGTAAGTATTCACACAACTTCCGATGGGTGACCCTTACCGAAAGAGTGCCTGATTTTTGAATGGGAAATTAAACTGCACTAAAAATGCTGCCACGCGGCGCGTTGTCTCGACTAGGCTAGCTTCCGTATAGACCACAACACGACACGAATTCGATCACTACACTACACGCGCAACCTCAAACTTGGGTAGTTAAACCAGTTTGTTAAAAACTATAATAATAACGCGAAGTCGACGAAAATCAGGTTCTGCAGTAAAAGTGAACGGAAATTGTGGGAATCGAATATGCAATCAGCATCAGCAAGTGAGAAAGTCGTCAGCGGCGATAGAAAATGCCCTCTCGTTGTTTAGGCGGTCTCTTATACAGAAGCGCGCGATAAGGCTATGTTTTTTGAGGGCTGCTCTAAATGAGCACATCGAAAAGCATTTCAAATTCTTGAGCTACCGTATCACAGAAAAGTATGCTTAACAACACTTTTATTAGGTTGGAAAAAATCTTTTTTTTTCAAAGATTTGTTACTTCACAACTACAATGTCAAATCAATTGAGATAAACTCCATTTTGTTCCCTACACTTCTCCAAAGGCTGGGTACTTTTCGAACACCTCTTGCTTAAAGGACTGCAGTTTTGGAGTCGAACCATTGCTGAATCTAATTTTTGAGGTCTTCATCCGTTTCAAAATATTTCTCTCCAATTTCTTGCTTGAGAGCACGGATGAGATGGTAGTCAGTACATAGAGGCGAGGTCAGGGCTATACGGTGGATGTGGCACTACCTCCCAGGCCAGTTCCTTTATTGTTTCTCTCGTGAGTCTTGAAACATGTGGTTTTGCACTGAGTGTCTGACAGGGCATGTAGAATCCAAGCTCCAAATTTCCGTGCAAAGCCAAGATCCTACAGATGGATTCCCACTATCCTATGGGACACTTCGAGCTTCTCTGCCAATTGACGTGTCGTCCGCCTACTATCGGTGCGAAGAAGATGGAGTAGTTCAGTGTCGTCCAATTCAGTTGGCATTCCTGACCTTGCTTTGTCCTCGAGTGAATAATCTCCCTTTAAAAACTTTCCAAACCATTCATAACAGACGCGATGAGTAGTAGATCCCAAGCCATATACATCGTTAATTTGGTCGGCTGCATGACATGCTGTAGATCCGTCAATGAATTCATGAAGAAAAAATGCCGAAAATGGCCATGAGGTAAATCTGGCATTGAGTCCGGAAGATTGGATAGATAACGAAGTACAAGAAGAGTCTTGACCTGTGTCCGCGTGCGAACGGTAGAAAAGTGGTAGAAAAGTGTTATAGGATTATGAAATCAACAATTAAAACTGGCTAGTGTGTTTACAGTGAGAGCGGTAAAAAAAAACTTTTCGAAGTGTGAAGAGACTTCTTTCCAACCGAATACATTAAAAATGGATCACTTGTTGCTTTTGCGACATGCAGCCGAACCTCGATGCGAAAGTGACTTTCTAAGATGTTCCGTAGCGCCGTCCGCCATGTGTAAATTCATAACGATTGCAAAAATGTCAAATTGCTTGGAGAAGTATCCAATTTGATTTGAAAGGTGACCAATTTGACGTGACAATGGTGTGCATCTCCTTGAGCTCCTTTTTACACTTCTCCGAATCTGTGTCGTGTTTTTCTTCAATGTGAGAAGCAACGAAGCATTTACTGTGAAGACATTTGGGCTTAGAAAGTGCTAACAGCTTACGAGGCCATAGCTTCGCTTATAGTTTTGCTGCGATCAAAACCAAAGAGCTGACGATTCGCTGCCCATAGCTGCGTCTGTGTTTTCCTACGCCGTCTTCCCTATATCGCACGGCTTAATTGTGTCTCTGTTGTTTCAACCGTGTTGTTTCCTTCACGAAAAAGCTTCTGGATTTCTGAAATGTTTGCTTCTCATCAGCGTCAAGGAGTGGTTCCCTGCGTCAAAAGCAGGGAGCTGAGTTGTGTCTCATTACAGCTGCAAACACCTAGATGCTCTGCCACACTAAAGCTTCCTAGGGAATACAGAATTTTATGTTGGTGATAGTCATTCATAAATGCACATCTGAAGACATAAGCATCGTTCGATTACGACGCACTAGGCGATGAATATTTGAAAATGAATGTCCTAATGCTTTAAAGGCACTTTCGCTATCACTTTCAGTATTTGGTGATTTCAAAAATCTTTGTATGGTAGAAATTGGCTTTTCAGCTAAATTGAATACGCATTTTTGCCATACGTTCTCAATGTACTTGGAGATACTATGTGTGCGAAAAACAGCTTAAAGCATGAGCTCTTTAAAAGCTTTTAAGTGCATTGGTCATCCTCTCACTTCTCAGGACGCCTTCTTCTTCAAAAGCCGCCTGTAGGTCTGAAACGGTTAAATATATTGTGTAAAAGCTACCGAAGAACAAAGGGCATCGGCTAAAGTATCTAGTTCGGTTAGATCTTTTAAATGCATGAACGTTGACAATAAAACCAAGAAAAATTGCTGACTCGATGAAGCGCAATAGGATAAAGGAAACGCGACCGAAAGGGTTGAATGCAAAAGAGATGTGAAGATGGTCAAGCCAGACTGCCGCAGTGAAAAGGGCTTCGTAAGGAATAGGATTGGGGTAATTTTCGCGGAGTCTCTAAAGACTTAGCTATGCTCCTGAAGTAGAAAGGTAAAAGTGGAGAAAGCCCATGGAGGTAAAGGTAACGTTTCGTTAAACCAAGATGGAGAAAGAATTCTCGATCTGGCTACAGCGCACAGCTTCTTCGCGAAGAAGAAACGATAAAAGATGAGCTACAATACCGCTCGCGCCGCACGGTCAAAAGTGGGCGAAAAAACGCAAAAAAAAGCGTCGCAAAGCGTCGCATGCTCATAACTCCTTCAGTTTTAGGTTTTTCGAAAGAAGGTTGGCACCATTCGATTCGTCTCTTCGAGTTCTTCACAAACATGTATACAACTTTTCTGGAACTCCGATATTTTCGCCGTGGGTGGTCCAAAATTGACTGGAGCGGGCTTTTGCGATTAGAGCAGCTTGATTAGAGCTGTATGCATTGTGCACGGCGCACTCTCGAGGCATTCCTGGCATGACGGAGCACTAGCAACGTACGCCATGCTTGAGATACTGCGAAAGCACGCATGTCCTGGGAAATAAGCTGCTCTTATCGCGAAAGCCCGCTCCAGTCAATTTTGAACCACCCACGGCGAAAATATCGGAGTTCCGGAAAAGCTGTATACATGTTTGTGTAGAACTCGAAGAGACGAATCGAATGGTGCCAACTTTTTTTTTCGAAAAACCTAAAACTAAAGGAGTTATGAGCATGCGACGCTTTGCGGCGCTATTTTTGCATTTTTTCGCCCACTTTTGACCGTGCGGCGTGAGCGGTATTGTATGCTGGCGGAGGACGGGAATCGGCCACACCCTGGTTCGAGTATTCCACCTGGAATCATTTCGAGATGTGGCAGTCCTTTCAGTAGAAAAGCTACATCACAGAACAAGTTTTTTCTGGCCCGATCTGGCTATACTTCTTTCTTCGGAAGGCCCAACGTAGGGCTGGAGCTCGAAATCGAATGCTGGACGCTACGAGATCCAGAGTTCGACGAGCTGCGAGTTAGAGTTCTCGAAATATGCCTTCCTCACCCAACCATACCCGGGATGAGGGATGGAATAAGGTGATTCAGAGAATGCGACAAGGAAACCCACAGGTGCAATAAATGAATGGACCGAAGGGAAAAAGTGACATAGGAGAGGACGGGAGCAGATAAGGGTGAAAAAGAGGAGGGGCTCCGTAGCGTTCAACCAAAGTGAGATCATTCCATCCCTCGAAAAACGCTGCCTTTATCAAAGCCAATAACACCTAGATGTGTAGAGGCTGGAGTGATGGCGGTGATGATAGTACGCCACCAAAATGACCACGGCGAGGAATCGAAATGACTTCGATATGCCTGAAGCAGCTAAGAGTGCTGAAGGTCTACTGTGAGTCCAGCTGGTGTCCAGAGGAAAGGGGTTGAATCCTTCCATGAACTTTAGAGTGAAGGATTACCGCACAGGAAGCACCAGCTAACACAGGGACCCATCCCATCTTGGAGGCAATATGAGGCGAGTCAAGGCGTATGTTATACGAAAGTTGGAAAGATGAACGTAGATGGACTTGATAAGCTGCCTGTAGGGTAGCAGAAGTGACTCCTGAATTAGGAAATTCAGTGGCTGAAAATGTGCGTTAATGGTTATGCAAGATATTTCGTAGATATACAGGGTGTTCCAAAATAACGTGATGAAGGTTTGGCGTCCTCCCAAGCGAATGTATTTATCTGCAGCATGGTGGCAATAGCGCCATTTTTGTGCGTATCCTTCTGTCGGTGTTAAAATTTTCAAGTTATGTTTTGTACCGGATACGGTTTTTCTCAAGATGCCAAACCATGGCACTGCGATTTTGGAGCTTCATCGTCAATCAAAGCAGCAATGCGACATCGTTAACCTGCTCAGTCAACTGCCTCCAAAAAAGCTCGTTGATAAAATGAGCTTGACCATGAAGGTGATCGTTTAGCACAAGGAAGAAATCGCACTGTCAATACGCCGCAGATCCGGAATATCATCGAGAAGCAAAAAATCCCAAATCCGAGGGTTTCCTGAGAAAAATGGCCAGTGACGACGGTGTCAGTCTCACATCGGTGCAACAAATAGCCAGAAAGAAACGCGGACTGAAACCCTACAAGTTCCATAAAATCTAGCTGCTGATGGGCAAGAATAAGCGCGAACGGCTCCAACTGCCAACAGCTCAAGCTGCGGGCCGCAGGTCGCGGGTGGGAGCGGACACCTTTCACGGATGAGAAGCTGTTCCCGTGGAGTAGGCTCATAACCCCAAATCGACAGCATCTGATCCGAAGAGGCTCCAACCACCTATGCCATCGCCAAACATTGTCAAAATCCGCAGGCGCTCATGGTTTGGGGAAGAATTTAAGCAACAGGAGAACCTCTTGGTTTTCGTGGACGAAGAAGTAAAAAATAAATGAAGATGTGTACCGACGAGACATCTTTGATGCTATTGAACTTTTCTGGTTTCAGTAGCACCTCAGCAATGCGGACGTCAAACCTGCATCACGTTATTTGGAACACCCTGTATAACGAGTGTTCAATCGGCACACAATCAATTGAGCATAACATGAAAGAATTCAGACGCGTGCTTGGCGCGATCATTACCGCTCATAAGTGAGAAAGTTTCTATTTTCTCGCCCTTTCATATGAGCTTTTAACTACTTCAGTACCTTTGCTGGCAGCAAATGTTATCACCTCTCAAGCAGTCTATACATTTTTGAGACACCCTCTATTTAACGGGAGTGACTCCTTCAAATAGAGGTTTGCTCATCGGGCAGAGGCCTAGCTCTACGGTAAGCCCTGAATCTATCCTAGGTTCGGATTCGGCCCTTAACTGCGATAACTTGAAATGGTCGACTCGATGAATACGTAGCAGACTTCCCTGACAAGCAGAAAACGGTCATTTCTTGTTTATTGATACCCTAATGAGCCAGATGAATAACAGTGTCCGCTTCATTAAAAGCTCCTTTATTCACCCCGAATGAGCAATCTGGAAAATTTTGAAACAAACACAACTCGTAGAGCGAACAGAAGTGAATGGCGAACGTGTAGGCATAGTCTGGAAAGTAAGTGACATAGGTGACTTTTAGACGTGTGGTCCGATCCGGAGACGCGGCAGTCGTCTCGGCACACTCGAACTTCGCTCTCGATGCGGTCGATAGTGCAGTACAAGGGGAACACCGTTGAAGTCGGAGGTCAGGAAGGAGTGCTGAAGAAGCTGCGCTGCCGTCCATCTCCATCCGGATTCCAAACAGACCTGGCGTTTGAACAGGTCGATCAAAGCCGGATTCGTGGTGCGCACTGGAACAGAAACATGTTTTCGAACTGGAGCAGTCAACAGTTGGTGTTTTTTATTGCTCAAAAATATCTAAAGTATTTTTTCCGATTACAAAAACATACTCGACTTTATAGAAGGGGTTTGAGTTTCAAAGCAGCTAGTTTAGATCTCTTTCTTACAGTTTTCTGGTGGAATCGCTGCAGCGTTCACTCACCTACGGTGCGAAGATCTTCCACAGGAGCGATGTCGTCGAAGATGAGCTTCGCATAGTCTGGCATCGTGCTCCACGATGGCCACGTCTCTTCTGAAGGAGCGCCCAACAGCGAGAAGATCCTCGAGATTTGCTCAAGATCGCTTCGACCCTTAACCAGCTCGTAGACCATAGAGTTTAAGCGCTGTTGAAAAGCGCTTCCTTAACAGTTCAAGTGGCTTTATGTTTGTTGTTTGCTTTTATATTGTTCTTCTAGATTCGTTACCCAATTCCTTGCTGGATGCGCCACGCATTTTACATCTCTGGAATGTCGTGGGAGCGATCTAAACCTGTACTTAGCCATTCAATGACTTGCGGTGGTCAGCCGATGGACAAGTCAGTCTTTATAATTTCCAGACAAGTCTGGTACCAATTCGCCGACCCCGCAGGGATAAAGGTCTTGATTGGCCTGGGTGGGAAATCCGAACCAGGAACCTGGTGTCGAGGTGCACGCGACAGCCGGCATCTCTTCTGACTACGCTCCACGCACGCACAAAAATAAGTAATTAAATAAAGAAAATATCAGTACTGCAGATACTTACACCTATTACGATTTAATACCTTATGAGCGACAGTTTGAGAGTTGACTTCTGTTCGGAAAATTTCGCTTCTACTACCTATCTATGAAAGCTTACATTAATTCAAAGGTTCCTGCTCGATTTTTCTTGGAAACGCCTAACACTTACATGTGACGCAGTTTGGAGAGGTCTCAACTCTCGCCTGCATCCCAGATCGAACCAATTTTCGAATTTCCCCAAGGTGAACGAACCGCCCCTATCCAAGGGCAGAGAATTGCCACCAAATTTCTCTGGAAATTAGAAAATGCTAACCAATCCATTGCTGTGGCCGAAACAGGTAATACATGTACACGTAAAAGACACCCTTAAACCTTGGGCACCCTGTCTTCTCCTGCGCTTTCTCATTCGTTACCACAAAGCAAAATTCATGGCGTACCCCAAAAAATTTGGCAACAATAGCTTTCTCTTTCAAGTTTGTCCTCATTCGCCCTCATCTATTCTTTTAAAGGTCTTCCAAAGCCTACAGCAACCTTTGAGTTTTCACAGAACTTCTCCAAGCTTACTGAGACAGAATACAAAGGGTTAGTATCCAAACTCTTGTATCTTTTGTCACTGCCGCGAAGTGAAACTTATAGCCTAATCCTAAAAATGCCTTTAGCTTCAGCTCAAGCTGCTAATGAACATAAACGCATCATCGCTTTTGAATGAAAATCCTCCGGCAGAATTTCAACAAGGGCTTCGTAAGAACCACAGTGAGTTGGCTATGAAGGAAGTAATCGTTGTTTCAGTGATCTATTTCATCTCTTGTAGCACAGCTTTCGTTTAGAGCAAAACATTTCTTTGTTTTAGCAAGCTTATAGACGTATAGCATCGGGTTCATATTAACTATTGTATATATACTAAATTGCAATTTCAGACCACATGCTTTTCATTATCCTCACTCATTCTTTTTTATTGCTCTTGTTTCAATTCTCGTTTTCGTTGAAACTTTCGCATTTCAGCTAATTTCAGCAGGTTCATGGACATATGTAGGTGAAGCAGTCGATATAATCAAGCCGCCTCCACATGCGTGGCGCATCCTAAACGAGTTGACTAACGCTGTTAGTGATGCAGTTTACTACAGGCATACAAGTGACCAAGGAATAGGAAAAGTATAATGCACCTGTAAATAACCTTCGATTAATTCTCTGTTTGTGACTTGGTGGTAGTGTACGACTTTGGAGCTTGAGACCTCGGCGACTATGGGGGTGGCCGAGCTATTTGCGTAATTTGTCGGACGTGATAATAGCTGGACAAAATAACGACGGGAAATCAATGCCACCACCGGACGGGCGGAGTCAACACTACTCCAAAGGCTCGACGTGAGTAGCGCAACCAGCATGACGGAACAATCGCCGGAGACACTTGATATCGTGGGGAAAACGGCCGTGTACACGACGAAAAAAGTGCCGAAATTGACTTCGGGAGTCGAGGCAGGTTGTAGCATTCGAAGCGATTTCTGCATCTAGATGGCCTATTAGTCAGGCAACGAAATGAGCACCTTCCAGCGGGTGCGCTTATACGTAAATCCATCTGTGCAACGTTGGAGAGGACACGCAAGAGAATTCGAAATATCGTCTCATCGTTCTTTTCAGGCCATTCGTTATTCGATGTTTGCCGAGAGTCGATCGTCATTCGATAAAACTTCATATTCTTTTCAATAAAATGAGTACTTATCAGGGAAGGGTCCCAGGAGTATGCCTGAATGACAAAAGCGAGTACAGTGAGAATCTCTACACTTCAAGTAAAGGAATAGTATCCAGGTGCGACTATCACTGAATCTTGGCATCGGTATTTGTTGTTTGTTGAGGACGATTTAGCCACACGAGATTGTTCAATCCTTTTACTGGACGACCTTTCGGCAAAATCGCCTTCTTTTAGGGCCTATATGGGACAGGACATTTACAACATTGAACGACCAAAATCCTCGACTAAGTCTTACAGGAAAGTCCACGAAATACTACTAAGTAAACTCGAGAGATCGACCACAAAAACGACATTAGATGGAGTCACAGACCTGGATGGTTGAAGAGACCACTAGCTATGCAGTCAGTGTTTTAGGTTGTGACTAACTGGATTTGGGCGCTGTAGTCTATGTAGGGCAGTGACTGCCCTCGCACTGGCCCAGGTCATACGGCGGTACAGGCCTAGGCCTGCCCAAAGAGTCCCAAAAACGAGGAAAGTTCGCTGGTGATCCCAAAACGTTCCCCTTTCCGGTTAATTTTTGGCTTTTAGAATGGATCCCTAAGGTCTCTAGTGTTTTTCGTGCAGTGATGTCGGATTTCAGACCCAGAACCAGTCCCAAAGTCTTCCCACTCATGCCTTTCAACCCGGTTGCAGGTGTTCCTTGACCCGAAACTACAGAAGTTGACCGTCTCTCCAATGTATTCGTCGCCACAGGTGAAGAAAGAGATTAACCAGATGGTCCCACTATCGCTGCACTCACCCGCTTTCCACCAGGGGCAAATTAAGCAAATAGGCCTCATACACTGTTGGTCGTAAATGCGATTCCTGACAAGCCGCCTCTTTAAAATGTCAGGTGGAATTTCTACCAGCGCGACAAGCTTATCTAAGGAATAGTATGTTTTCTTTTCGCAAAGCGCTTGATAATATGGAGTTAGGAGCCCCGATGGTTTACTACAGAAGGCTTTCCAAGCACCGAGTATGCAGAAAAAATTCAAAAGCACTGAGAGAAATAGAACACCCGACCCGCGCCTAGGAAGCAGTCTTTGCATATGTCATTTTTGCAAACTGTTGGGAAAAAGCTGTTGAAAAAGCAGCACGAATCTTTCTGGCATTGAAGGGAGATCGCCTTCGTCACAATTTAGGCAGTCAGCACTCACCGGAAAAAGAGCGCAGGAATTCACGAACTCGGCGAGGATACAGCCGAGAGCCCATATGTCGACCGAGGGCGTGTACTTTCTGAAAGTCACATGATAGCGAACGCGAATAAGTTTATTTATTTCTATTTTTATATTCGAATTTATTTAGTGAGGGAGTCAGGAAACGTTTTTGAGACCAAGCCTAGGACATGAAGCCTTTAGTCTCTTATCGAAAATACAAAGTATGCAATGCAAAATTGCTCTCTCCTGTGATGAATGTTGGACTCACCGACTTCCAAACAAGAGCTCGGGAGCACGATACTGTCGAGTTGCGACCTGGAAAATTTCCGTTACCTTATATGCAGCGAATCGTTCAATGAGAAACAAATAACAGGATATTAATGAATAGTGGGAAACCCTCCAATATTAGGGGGGGGGGGCAAAAGTAATGAGACAAAATGAAAAAAAATCTTTATCTCTCTATAACTCAATTACAACTCAACGATGCTGAGGAATGTATTTGCTATTAAGGGCAAGGACCTTGCTGCATTCGCTCAGCCAACTTCCTGATCCTATCCTTCCAGAACTGCTTGGGCCTGGTGTTGATCAACTGCACGACATGGTTGTCAAGGACTGCTTGGGTTCTTGTGTCCCTTCCGACTAGGAAGTCCTGTAGGCTCAAGTAGTAGTGGTAGTCGCATGGAGAGATGTCCGGCGAATACGGTGGGTGAGGCATGTGAACGTAGCCCAGCTGGCCAAGCTTATCCGTGGTTACTTGTTCCCGATGGGGTGCGGCGTTGTCGAAGAGGAGAACCTTCTTGAAGCGCTGCGAATGAATAAGAGCGAGTCGCCGGCCCATCTCCTCTATTTCGTTCACCATGGCCTTGGAGTTCATCGAAGTGCTCTTGGGAAACAGCTTCCGGTAAACCGATCCATGGGCGCAGACCCAAAAGCTCTGAAGGTGCTTCTGGCCATGAACATCTCACCGAACGAAGGTCGGTAACAGGTCACCAGGCCTCACCCAGACTCGCTGCTTGGCAGGGTTAAGGTAGAAGACGTACTTCTCATCTTGCGTGAATATTGAGCCCAGGCTGCTCGGGGTTGGGAATTGGGTGAGATTTGTGCGACAGAGGTCGACTCGTCAGACTGGGGTTTCGGCATGAGACAGACTGGGGTTTCGGCATGCTTCTGGAAAGGGCGGAAGTGGTAACTTCTCAGATGGGCTTCAGTAAGTAGCATACAAACCTACAAATACGACAAGCACGAAACCAGACTCCAGCCACGAGATATATGGACACGGCATGGGGTGTCTCATTACTTTTGCCCCCCCCCCCCCCTAATTGAAGGTTATAGTTCAACTTGGAGTTAACTTGGTTTCCACAGTGACTTCCCCAAACCTGGACTCGGGTGTACGCCACACCAAACGCCTTCTCCAACCACATGCCCCGGCTCAATAGAATATGGTGATTAAATAAAATGTTACATGGTAAAAGACAGAGCACAAAAAGCATAGCACACACTTTAAAAAGAGAGAATCGAAAGCTTAACAGGCAGCTACAGTACTGCGGCTAAACATTCAACCAATTGACGTTGATAGCTAACTAACTGATAACTTTGTGCAAAATAAAAGCTTTCTCACCAGAATTTACAAGGGATCCTGCCATCATCCTACCTACCGCTGGGCATACGACCGCCATTAAAAAGTGGATGGAAGCCTGAAAACCAGTGCCGCAAGTAAGGAGGGTCCTAATTGCTGTGACCCGATCCAGCAGAGCAGAGTCTCGTTTAATTATGTCCCCAAGCACAAATAGTGCTGTCCAGTTGAACTTTAAAATTCTTAAACTGAATTAAATTTTATTTTCCTGCCGTTTATGACCTTCCCCTGGCTGGGGCAATTTATTTGGTACCAAATTTGGCAGGAAAATAAGCATGAAGCAGCAACCGAATGAATGTTGAAAAGCCCAGCATTAATATTAAGTAATTTTTTGCTCAAACTTTTTCAAACAGTCCAAACGCCAATATTTTGACGAACTAGATCGAGCGCTGATGTGGAGGCCTTCTTCGATCATAATTGCGCTGACCTGACATTCCCTACAGAGTTAATGCACTCGGCGGTATGACCAACGAATTCCTCATTTCTCTTTCTCGTAATTACGGCCCGTTCGACTTTACGCAGCTCACCATTAGCGAACAATTCTGCCAAATTTTGATGACCTTTTGGGTTTTCCGGATTGCGTAGATCATATTCGGTTGCCCGGAAAGTTCTCATGTTTTGAGTGCTTCGCTTTGAACTACCATAACGTTCTCAAATCTGATCGAATTTAGTCGATGTAAGCACCGTTCGAATCAGCAAACAATTGCCAACGGCTCGCCAGTCACAATTACTCCATCACCGAAAAAATAGGTGGTCGAGATTCTACAAAATCCACGAAAGCTGTTTTGATTTGGTCGTGATTGGTGAAAGTGTTATCAGCAATAAAGCTCTGAAAGTGTTTGAAAAGGTGGTAGTCGATTGGCGGGAGGTCTGGAGAATATGGCGGATGAGGCAGAACCCCAACCCTGAATTCGTTCAATTTTCGAATAGTAATTTGCGAAACGTCTGGGCGGGCGTCATCGTGCAAAAGAATCGGGCCTCTTCTGTTGACCAATGCTAGCTGAAGTTGACGCAATTTTCGGTGCATTTCGTCGATTTCCTTAGGCCTATGGTATAGTCCCGCGGGAGTACCCGCGGGACGTCCGCAGACGGAAAGTGCTCCGCGGAAGGCGGTCGCCGACCAGTACGGTCGGCGGCCGACACTGAATGATAATCGCATTGGAGCGCGCTTATCATTCCGTGAACTAGGAACGTTTCAAGTTCACGGAATTGGTCGCTTTCGATTGGATCACGTTTATTTTTGATAACGTTTTTGATAATGCCGACCGAGAGCCTCCCGCGGTGCATTGCACTGCGGGAGGTTGTCGGTCGGCGGGGTCGGTCGGCGGACGGGAAGTATACCAGCCCGTCCACCGACCACTGCCGACGTTCCGCGGAAAATGGGTGTTGCGGACTGCGGCTATTGGGCGCGCGTTGGGTCCCGGCTAGAATATTCCCGTTCCGCGGATGCTTCCGCGGGAGTATACCATAGGCCTTACAGTAGGACTCTGCTGTGATCGTATGGCCTGACGCCAAAAAAGTTGTAGTGGATCACACCAGCCGCCGACCACCGCACAGTGACCATTACTTTTTTGGTGGAGGTTCGCCTTCGGAAAATGCCTCGGGGTTCGTCGACGTCCAACCACTGGTTTTTGTTGCGTAAAAGTAGAGAAGAACACATTCAAAACGTGACAGTTTGTGCCGCTCACTCAACTCGTAGGGCACCTACTCTTTGAGCTTTTCACCTTCCCAAGGCGTTTCAAAGCATCCGCAACAGCAGTTTTATGACGTCCAGCTCTTCCGCGCTCCCGCGAAGTGTTTGGGATGGTTCGACTTCCACGAATTTCTTCAACTCGTCGTCCAGCATTGCTCTGGCTCGACGGCTACGAGGGTCATCTTCGAGGCTGAAATCTCCGGTCCGAAATTCACCGAACCACTGGCGCACAGTGCCCTCTCCAACACTATTGGCCCCACAATTGATTGATTTGTCAAACTGTCTCGGCTTCGCATTACCCCAACTTGGAGTTAAAATTAGGTATCGTTCGGAATTGCTTCTTCGGCATACTTGTATTTTAATAAAAGACCTCCAACAACAGAAATATAAAACAACGTTGAAACATAAATCATTTAGTCAGATAGAGCGAAAAATTTGTACAGAAAACAGCGCGCAATGCAAGTTGAATTCTTACTTAATAATAGACGAACGAAAAATAGTTCCACAACACGCTGAGAACTTTCCGGAAAACCAAATAGCATGAATTTGTTGGCTGAAAATTTCAGTACGATTTCTTTCAAGTTTTAATTCACTTACACAAAAACTGAACAGTTTGTTTGATGCTTTATAAAAATCTCATTTTTGTGGCAAATAATGATTTATATCATGTTTTAAAGAGCAGAAAAGCGGCATCTTTTAGCGCCAAAAAGGACTCCGCCACGCATTTGCCCAAGATGTCACGATTTTTATTTGATTGATAGCTGTTTGCATAGAGTTATACGCCTGTAACAGCATAGCAAGAAAAATTGTAAAAAAACACACATATTTTCACTTTGGCAATTTATGTAAGCAGTGTTCATACTATTAATCAAATAAAAATCGCGGCGAGCTTTTCAAATGCAAGGCGCGATCTGTTCTGTGATGCTCTAAATGATTGCTGCCTTGTTGTGCTTTAAAACAGACTTTATTTTATTATTTTTTCAGAAGAAACAAAATTAGTATAAAATTATTACACTCGTTCGAACAGCTGAACTAGAAAATTTTAAAAAGTTACTGCAAACTTTTCTTGGACAAAATATTATTCTATCCTTTTTGAAGTGCTCGTATTTTGACTTGTAACAAGCTTGTTTCAATTTGGAAGACGTTTAATTTGAGTTCAAAATTCTGAGGTTAGCTTACAATTAGAAGAGTGTCCAATTTAATTTGAAAAGTATCCAACTCGACGTTGAAATGATATACATAATTATATTTTGCAATGGACTAGGCACATAATTTCAAGAATTATAGAACCTGTGTGATCTACGCAATCCGGAAAACCCAAAAGGTCATCAAGATTTGGCAGCATTGTTCGATAGTGGTGAGCTGCATAAAGTCGAACGGGCCGTAATTACGAGAAAAGGAAATGAAGAAGTGCATTGACTCTGCAGGGCATGTCTGGTCAGCGCAATTATGATCGAAGAAGGCCTCCACATCAGCGCTCGATCTAGTGCGTCAAAATAGGCGTCTGGACTGTTTGAAAAAATTTGGGCGAAAAATTACTTAATATGAATGCTGGGCTTTCCAGCATTCATTCTGCAAAGACTGAGCGCGAAACCCTGTCCAAGCTCAGTCGCACTTTTGAAAGAAGTCTTCACTTTAACCAGCTGAAATTCTACCATTTGATCACCTGGCTTCTCGATACCTGATACTTGGAGTCTCTACATTGTGTAGTTAGCCAGCATATTTTTGGACTAACTCATTTTCTTAGGACATAGATATTCGCAGCCGGCGACAGAAAGTGCTGTTTAGCAAGGTTAACTTGCAGTTTTGACGAGTTGTAAGCAGCACGCAAATGCCCAAAATAAACTCGAAACGTACATTTTTATCTCATTTTCCCTCCTTAAAGATGAGTAGATTGCAAGCTACAATAACAGGTTTAGACTGAGGATCCTTCCGTTGAAATAAACTAAATTGCTTGCTGCTTCATGCTTGTTTTCCTGCCAAATTTGGTACCAAATAAATTGTCCCAGCCAGGAAAAAATCATAAACGGCAGGAAAATAAAATTTCATCATGAGGAATTTTGAAATTCAACTGGGCACAACTATTTGTGCCTGGGGACATAATTAAGCGAGACTCGGCGACGGTGCCGGGTCGAGTCACAGCAATTAGGACCCTCCTTAACTGCGGCACAGGTTTTCAGGCTTCCATCCACTTTTTGATGGTGGTCGCATGCTTTGCGGTTGGTAGGATGATGGCAGGAGCCCTTGTAAATTCTGGTGAGAAAGCCTTTATTTTGCACAAAGTTATAATGATGCGACGCAAAAAACGCGTTTTTGCGTCGCAAACGTCAATTGGTTGAATTTTTAGCGGCGGTACTGTACATTTTTCCATACGGCTTACAAGGCAGGCTTCCCAACTCAATGTGAGGTTTTGCGATGCTATTTTGGTAGGATGTAGGACCCTATGAGCGGAGTGCAGTAACACAGTTAGTTTTTGCTGAACGCTTTTTTAAAGACCTGAAAAGGGGGTCTAAGGGCAAGCGCGCAACTATCATCAACCCCTGCGACACCCAACGAGATGTGCTTCGGCCTCATAGGAGCACGCCGACGGGGTTTTCAGTTCGACTCCGCGCGCTGCCGGTGTCATTGCACATATTAGTTTGTTGTTTTTACGCTTTTTCATGTCCTCAGGAGTCAATGTAAACCATCAATGCTTAAAACAAATCGAGGCTGACTATTTACGCATTCATATGTGCTAGTTTCAACAATGCCTACCACAGCCATACCACAAATAATACCTTAAATGCACACAAATACGCATACCTTACGGTTGAATACTATGAACAAGGGGGGGGGGTTGATGGCCTAAAAATCAGTAAAGGACAAATAAGCAAATAGCACTAACACATATTCTTTTAGTACAGAACATTGTCTTCCAAATGCTATAAGAAACTGCGCAAAAAATTACAAACCTAAGCGGAGAGAACAAGTGCGCAAATGGCTACTTTTTCACTTTTTCACTTTTCACTTCAACGACCTAAAAATTGAAAAATTCATGATGAAAAAAGAAAATCAATACATATTCTGATAGAGCAAATTGTTTTCTTTTGAAAGCTATGCAGCGCTATGCAAGAGACCGCCGGCGAAATCTGCAGTGAATCGTTGAAAAAACTGCAAGGACTTATGGGACAACCTAATACTTCTCTATTCTAAGATTGTCGCATTGTGGCGGTTTTAGAATTGTTGTAATGGATCCAACTGGACACTTTTTACGTCAAATTGGACACTCTTCTAAGCTACCCTAAGACCTTCGGAATCAAAGCGTATTCTTTCAAATCGAAATGAGCTCTTTCTATATTAGACTAAATACTCTCCAATAAGGTTAAATAATTCTTTGCACAAGGAAAATTTTAGTATGACTTCTTTGAGGTTTTAATTCACTTACTACATAAGTTAACACTTTGTTTAAAACCTTATAAATTTATCATTTTTTGTGGAAAATAATGATTCATAACTTGTTTTAAGGAGCAGGAGGGTGGCAATTTTTTGGTGCTAAAAGAAGAGATTGCGCTGTGAACTCTTCCAAGATGTCGCTATTCTTATTCGATTCATAGCAAAACTGCTGCTTGCATGGAGTTTCACACCTGTGAACAATAGAGCAAATGCAATTATAGAAAACATACATATTCGCACTTTAATGCTTTCTGTAAGCTGCAAACTTTACACCATCAGTCAAATAAAAATAGCATAAAGCCTTTCGAGTGCATGGCGCAATCCGCTCTTCAATGAGTTTAATTTACTATTGTTTTTTCTAAAATAAAAATATTACAAAGTTATTACACTCATTCAGGCAACCGTGCTGAAAAAAATTAAGAAAAAAATTATAACAAGTTTTCCTTGAGCATTATTCTTATCATCTTGGAGAGCCTGTAGTTTAATTTGTAGAAAGCTTATTTCGATTTGAAATACGTTCAATTTGATTTTAAAATTTTTAGGCTAGCTTAAAAGAGCGTCCAATTTGACGTGAAAGTGCCCAATATGATTTGAATTTTACTTGAAACCTGCCCACTTCGAGTGAAAATGGTTTATATTTAATCTACCTCTACGGTGTCTTGTATAGGACACTATTGTTAAATGGTACTCCAAACTGGAGTTCATTTAGAATAAAAAATTAAAATTGGTGATGATATATCTTTTTTAGGACGCGGCACGCTTTTTACTTCATTGAGATATTGTGGAGGCAATTTAAACACGTATTTTCATCACAGAATGAAATGCAGTAGTTAGGCTTCCCATCCTTCCATGTGAAGCATTTGATTAATTGGTTCCAAACATGACTGGGACGAGCAAATCACTGAGTTATTCATTAGGTGACCACCTCAAGTCATTGTATAGACCAAATACGCATTAAAATTGCCTTCACGATATCCTGTAGAAATAAAGTGCGTGCAGGATAATACAAGGCATTGGAACAAGACAGGCTTTAATCCTTTAGAACCTCCGGTCATTCAGCACCACTCTCACTGAACAATAGTTCATGGAAAGCTATTTCTCATCAGTTTTTAAGGATTAGCAATAAATCTCAACTTGTTCCGGCTTTTTATTGGATTCGGGCAGCTGCGACGCGTATGTTATTTGGTGCCACAGCTGACGGGAGAACTAAAAAACGCTTTTATTGCCGAAGATTGGAAACCGTTCGAAAAAGATCGTTCTTTAGAACTTTGGGATCATTCGTGCTTGGCGCATCAGAGCATGAAAGAAGATTGTGCATTAGACTGAATAGGGAAATTCTTGGTAGTTGTGTAGGGCTGTGTTATTCCGAAAATGGGGGTCGAATATATGATATCCAAGCCAAAGAAAAATCGGCTGGTTGCATTGCCCGAAAATCATGAGAAAACCTCTACTATCTGAACCAATCGATTCCTGTGTGGTCAAAATTGATAATATATGACTGACTTATTTATCCGGTCTACGAAATAATGGGCAATCATATTACTGTACTTTACTACTTTGATGGTCCTTCAGCAGGTGTTGTCCTAGCGGGAACACCAACTTTTCCATTACGTTCGATTTCTAGCGACTTCCTTCCAGAGTAGCTGACCGCGTTCACTAAACGATCTCAAGAATGAGGCTTTCCATCTTGTCTTCCCAGCGCCCTCTTCTCGTTTCTCGGATGCCACTCGCTAACTCGTAGACTCAATCTGTCGTCTTTTCGTCAAGGTAAGTGACCAGCCTAGTGATGCCTCGACTTCTTCATGTGCTGCAATGGGTCCATCAAATAAGGCTTATTCCTTAGATCTGAATTCCGTAAACCGAGCAGCCGTTGTTGGCGTAGATTCGCCTTCAGAAAACATCTTTCCAAAGCAGTATGATGCTGGCAGTACATACGCGTTGAAGATCGTGGCCCTGAGGTCAGGGTCTCTTATATGGTCGGTCACTTCTCGAATCGAATTGAAAACTGCCCATGCTGCGCGTCTCCTGCGAAATATTTCGGAAGCTAGGTCGTTCCTATTCGCATCCAACTGTTTGTAAGAAACGGTATCGGATCTAAAATCTACTTGGCACAAGTTAGCGTGTGGAAATGCGCATTTAAAGCGGATCTGCTGAAGCACTAAAAGCAAAAGCCGCGCCGCTTATTGACGAGATTCGGTAGAACAGACCCGATCCTCTTACTACAAATTCAGGAATAGGTGGGTTAGGCAAGGCTGACTGGAGCTTTTCTTGGGGAGGTGCAGAATATTAACCCAGACACGCAGAACCGTCTCTTTTTTCCTTCCCATTGTAGCATCAGTGGAAGAGACGTGGTAAAGAATTCAAACTGTGCGTAGAATAACCGTCTACAATCTGAAGGCAACGTTCGCTCAGCGAAGGCACTAATCAGCGTCTCCTGGTAGTGCTCTATTTTCGCATAGACTAAAGAATAAAGTTCGACGTAAATTAAACCCTTTCGTGGGATGCCCCACGAACACTACCTCTACCGGATGACATGGAAGCTGTTTGAATGAATCTTAAGCCAATAAAGTCTCTAGTAGTGGCAACCAGGTGGAAATGACAGTGCTCTGTACAACTTCCGCCAAGTAGGGCACTTCTCACATTAAGCTAAACATTTTTAAAATCTAAAACCGAAAACCTTCAAAAGTCAGAGGCGTCAGAAGTCTGAAACATGAATGCTTAACTAAGTTCAATTTATTTGGTGAAATTTTGTATTAAAATTTCAACCGTGCAAAACGTATTTAAAATAACTACACCACAGTTTTTAACTGCGTTGTTTGAATAAACACGAAATTTCTGTGATTTAATAATTAATAATAATTAATTTTAAGGTAACTAATTTTAAGCATGTTTCGTATGAAGGTAGAGGAGAAACAAAACATGTTTATTATTGTTGTTTGTTGTAAATGTTTTTTATTGTTGTGGTCATTCAGTCATGATTGTTGTACCGTGGAATTTTGTAATATATAAAAAATATATTAAAAAAATAAAAAATAAACGATGAGATGTCACATATTTTTATTTATAGACTTGCATCTAATACTATTAACCTCAAATAATATTTTTTGCTTATTCCGACGTGCTGAACATCAATGAATTTGCTACCGCATCACACGGAAAGATTCCGTCGTGGACTCGTTCTATGCGTTGCACTGTGTATTCAACCATAGCGAGATTTTAATTAAGAACAAAAGCGATCAAGGTAAGAAATAGACCACCATAACTTCAAGTAAACAGCATTTAGGCTGTCAAGTAAACGTTGCCATGTTCTGGGAGAACGCACGGCGAAATCGAACAACCCTTGTGCTGGACTTTAGAACGCGGTAAAGAAACTGCTGGGCGCGTGTAGCGCACTCGGAGCAGGCGCCGACTGTCGCCTGTAGCCGATACCAAGTTCTTGGTTCGGGTTACCCGCCCAGGCTAACCAAGCCTACCATTCCTCCGGGGTCGGTGAATTGGTACCAGACTTGTCTGGGAAGGATGAAGCGTTGACTTGTTCATCGGCTGGCCACCGCAAGTCATTGTATGGTCAAATAGGAATCCTAATCGCCTCCACGACATCTCGTAGAAGTAGAATGCGTGGCGCATCCCAGAAGGGATTGAGTACCGCCATACTTTATCCTTTATCCTGAAGAAACCGCTTCGACCGAAAGAATAGAAATTCTATGTTTATTCAAAATGTATACGCATCTTTTCTTAAGATATACTGCACTCGTAATAGCTTTTCACGCAATTTATCTTGAAACAAAGGACTTTCGCCCTTGTTATAAGGTGTCTACTTTGACTTCAAATGTTTATTTTCGCTTAAAAGTGTACAGTTCAAAGACAAATTGGTATACACCATTTTCACGTTGAAATGGACACTTTTCAAATTAAACTGGGTACTCTTCTAACCTGGCCTAAAGCTGTTGAAGCCAAACCAAACGTTTTCCAAATCGAAATGAGCTTCCTACAGTTTAAACTGCGGACCCAACAAGACTGTTAGAATATTTTTTGTTCAAGGGAAACTTGGTATGGCTTTCTTCAAATTTTTTAGTTTAACTGCTCGGATAAATGTAAGAATTCTATAAAATTTTAATTTTTAAGGAAAACAGTGAATGATGCATTTTTTTAGCGCAATAAAGCAGCTCTTATTTAGTCCATTAGAAGGCTAGATTTCTCATGTACTCGAAAGGTTCATCGCGTTCGTTATTTGATTTACAGTGTCAATGCTGTTTACATGAAGCACCAAAGTGGAGCTTTGTGCATTCGTTACAGTTGTATTCGTTACATCGTCCACATATGTGGAACTCCATGGAAACAGAAATTTTGCTATCAATCGAATAAGAATCGCGGCATCTCGGTTTGGGGCTGGCACAATCTCTTTTTAAAACTAGAAAGTAGACGCTTTTCTATTTTTTAAAACAAGGTTAAAATCATCTGTTTTCTCAAAAAATTTTTTTTAGAAACTTTCAAACAATGTGTGCACTTATTGGCTAGGTGAATTAAAACCTCAAAAAATTGTACTAAAATTTTTCTTGGACAAAAAAATTATTCTAACCTTTTAGGAGAGTCTCTAGTTTGATGTAGAAGAAGCTCATTTTAATTTGGAAGAGTTCGCTTAAATTTGAAAAGCCCAAGGCTAGCTTAGAAGGTGGTTCAATATGGTCCTATATAATTTGAAAAGTGTCCAATTTGAATTGAAGAACGACGAGTTCAGCATGAAAATGAATACCGACATGCCAACAAATAGAACGCGACTTTAGGAGGTTGAGATGATCTAAGGAATCCATCACTCGTTCTTGCGCTAACGATACTGATACAACTTTAAGCCGGCATTGAAAAAGGCTCGTTCTTTTTCCAGTCGTAGAGGAGACTAACGGATACCATGAAGTCGTCACGTCATCATTGCGACAACGACGAAGATGGTTTTTTAAAACGGGTGTCTATGTTTGTTCGCTGTTACCCAAACTAGTGAACCGATGTACTATACTCATCTATAACTACTCACAGAGGCGCCACGCAGTGCTGGTGTATGCCATAAGGCGACATGCGACAAGCCTTCCGCGTCCGTTGTGATTAATCTGGAGACACGGCCGTTTTTCGGCGCCGCTTCACCGCTTACACCGCGAGTGTGTGTTGCTGAGGGTGTAACCGTGATGTACACGTCAATCACCGGGATTTGTTTCGCCGAGAACTAAGCGGTCCATCCGTTCGACTGACGGATCCGCCTCGGATGGCGGACATTGAGCATGACACTGGACTTCCGAGGGAGCTTCCTACCCCTGCACACTTGTTACAAGATCCGAGGAACACTAGAGGCACGAGCAGACCCGAACAGCAAGAGCCAGTTCCAGCATGTCTCAAGTAGTTTTAATGCACGGCTTATGTACTGGTAGGTCATCGGACTATACATGAACACGTACACCTTCAAATACACATCCACGACCGTAGAAGTAAAAAAACTTTTCAAACAAAGCAGCATAAGGTTGTATTTAAAATGTAAATAAAGCATAAGAATAAAAATCGCTGTTATCATCCTCATACTGCGATGCGATACGCATTCTACTCCGAAGAGACATCGTGGTTCTGTTAAGGATAACGTAGCCCATACAACGAATTTCGCGTGTGGAAGCATTCGGAGGAGGCGCAAGCTTTAGTTTGCAGCTCGAGTCAGGTTCTTGCTTAGGGTTTACCTTCCAGGCCAACCACGCATTCTATCCTTCTGGGACCGGATTCGTCAATCGCTTACCATCCTCTAATGGTGAAAATACTCCTAAACCAGATGCTGAAGTGTCATATCAGGTGGTTTGGCGGTATTTTTACCGTTAGAGGACGATAAGCGGTTGATGAGTCTGGCTCCTGATGTTGGTGAATTAATTGGTGTAAGATTTCTCTCGGAAGGATAAAACACTGGCTTACCCATCTACCGGCTGCCGCAAGTCATTGTTTAGGGCAAATACGCATTCAACTCGCCTCCACAAGATGCTCGCCTCCACGAGATCCACTAGAAGTAGAATGTACGGCGCATCCCAAAAAGGATAGAAAACAGAATCTATCAAGCTGTTCAAAAATGAGCTGTTTTACGCCGAACCTTATTCTTTTCGTGCAGGCTTTTTTGTGCTGATTTTAAAAGTTTTTTTCTAGCATAAATGGATTGCGGATTTCCGCTCGAAGTTTCTGTGGAGTAAAGGAAACGGATTCCGCGTGGCTTAGGGGTTTTGGCTTCTATAATGATTGTTCCTGTAAGGCTTTACCCGCTCCTGTTTTTTCTTCATTTGTTTAGTGGTAGGCTTAGTTCACTACCAAGCCAATTGTGGCTTCCATATCTCTGGAGTCTAATGACAGTGTGGTAGGTGGGCTACAAGACGCCTAGCAATAGCTTGCATACATGATGTATGCACTTAAGGGCATAGGAGAAGTGGGTTTCAGAATGCTTCCAGAACATCCTAGGAATGTAGTGCACCAAAAAAGGGTATGCCTAACGTTAATGTTTTTCTTTATTTTTTATTTCTTACCACTATTTATAGAGTACAATATTCCACCGATGACTAGTAAACTATCCTTGGGAGAGGTGGTTTTTAGGGATGGCTCCTAGCTCCAGGTGAGGAAGTTTTCCTTTTCATTCCCGATGACATCCGATCGTTGGTCTTTGCTTGCGACTCAAATCCTCCGACGTCAATATGTGCTGTCCACTACACGACAGCGCTACCATAAACAGAGCCATCGGACCCGAGCTGAGCCGCCGGCATCGATCATCCACTGACACTTCGACGCACGGCTCCAAACGCGGACGAATGGTTTGTTTTTCATTAGTCAACTTGCGTGAATAAGCCGGCCGGCGTCTGACCATCAGCAAGCCGTTCGGCCGTTTGATTCAGAACCTGAGGGATGATACAACCAGCCACACGACCGGCAAGCTTCCATCTAATCCATGTGTGGTATAGTAGACTGATGCGTGAATTCTTCACTCTCACCTCTTTCATATCAAATTTCAAGAAAGAAAAGTAGGAAAACTACTCTAAAAAATGGTAATAAGTGTATGATATTTCAACCAGAACAGCTCCATAAAAATGGCATGGTGACAATGAAGAGCTGGAAGACTATGGTCCGGTCATTTCTAGGGAAGGAAAGCATGGAGGTAAGGCAACCTTTCACGTACTGAGATAAGCTACGAAAATTTTCAAACCACTTCCTAATGATAATGATAATAATAATCAAACGAAAAGCACTGTTATTTAAGCGGACCAAACTGCGGCATTTCTAACCTGAAGCCAGAAGCGGGCACGCTGTTATCTGTTCTAGAGCATTTTCATTAATATAATTACATAGAGAGGATGTCGAACAGCATGGAGGCTCTGATAGCCATTAGTAACCTTCTATGACTCTCTTTATGACTGTTATTCAGGCGGCTCAACTTATTACGCATTGTCTTTACAGTGTTTATCGTATCTAATGAAAGAAGCTCCAAACGTTTCAAAATTTTTCAGAAGCTCCAGCGAATAACAACTTCTTCTTCCAGTGAATGGTTTTATGTAAATTCTAGTACATGAAAAAAACCAAAAGTTATCAAGATTCCATGTCCAGATAACATTTCCTTGTAATTTATAGATTAGCAGAAACTACACTTTGATCTCAGCGTCTCAGCCGAAAGCCCGCGATACTTCTGGCTCTCTTCGTTAAGCATACGCTTCTCTTATCCTGAAGCTTTCAGGTCCCCAAGGTAACAGTGAAAACCTCTGCCAAACAACAACACCCTTAACGCTACTGTAGAGAAAATACGATCCGCAGGTATTGTAGTAACGAAATCGCGGATTAAGTTATGGATCAAACATCGCCATGTCGCTTCTCTCTTAACAAAGTTTTGCTAAAAGTACCTATTGAAATTATCGTCATAGAAAGGAACGCTTTATTTACTTTGTGGACAACACGGGCAAAATTGAATGTAAGCCTTTACAGAAAGATAACACACGAAGAGAAGATATGAACATAAAAGAGAGCAGCGTTCTGGAATTTCCTTCGTGGGAGACGCAATCATGTGTCAACTGCATCAGCCGACGTCCTCCACCTGGTAGGATGCATCAAAAGTATTGTTCTTTGGTTTAGGTAGACGTAGAACATACGTAGAGCATCCCCTAGACATGGCATCCCAAGAAACATTTTACTCGATATGCTCTAACTGGCGCGTGATAGCGAAGTTGGAGAAGGCATCGGCTGTCAAATAAACAAACTGCCCAAACCCTCAATTCCTGCGGAGTCCGTGAATAGGTTCCAGCCCGTCTGAGAAGGAAGGAACACTGACCTTTCATCGGCTGGGGACGGGGACAAGTAGGCGTTCAAATTGCCTTCACGACGCCCTTTTACAAGTGGAATGTACGGCGGCTCTACATAGGTGTTGTAGATGTTGATTTCCTTGTCCTCATGTCCATTATGGTTTGCCATTTTTAAATAAGTCTTTGTGTCAGCTTTGTTGAAGACACGTACGGGAAAAATGAAATTTTCCGCTTGCCTATGAAAGTGACTGGAGATCAGCGAACGACTATTATCTAAAAATATATGTTCAGATTACCTCTCTTGTGTGTGGCAAGATGCTTTGTTTATTTTATTTCCTCTAGTATGTGTCTTGCTAATCCTCTGTTTTGGCTGTAAGAACATAAGAATACCCACGTTCTCTTCATATTCTCGATCCTCATCCGGAAAATACAGACAAGCTTGTCCGAAGTCGGCGATCTTCACAATGTTATGAGTAGACACCAGAATGTTCTCAGGTTTCAGATCCTGAAAGGACGCGCACAAATAGAGATCGATGTTTTTCAAAACTCCCGTCACTCCTAGTGGTTAAATTTCTCGAGTGATTGCCATGTCTGTCAGCAGTCACTTTCAGCCAGTGCGTCGAGATGTCATGTAACTTGAGCTTGTTGGGCTTATTTTTGAGCTCAACGAAAAGCGCAACAGCAGCAGGCACCTTGTTACGCTTCACAGAAAGTCAGTAGTGGCAGCGAAAAAGGGGTGCACGTCGACCCAACGCAGTGTGGAAAGAGGAAGATGGAGCGAGAACATAGCACGCCTGCTTTTAGGTGGATTTAGAGAAACGTGAAGGAAACTTCGCGTAGCTAGCCTTCTTGCAAATGTGGCGTGAGCGAGATACAGTAGTATGAGCCCAAACCAAAGGAAAATGGCTGATACGTCGCCTCAGTTGCGGACGAGGTATCCAAGATCGTCTAAAGGGACGAGTTGTTTTTCTTAAACCGTTTAAATTCACGGGTATAATAAGGCCTTGTGCATACTTCCCACCATCAGTTCTGCAGAGCGATGCTAAAGAATTTGAACTTCTCAGTGCTCGTCGTGTAGCCCATCGTTCTGCAAGGGAGCGCGACGGCGATACGTCCAGGACGAACGCTAAACACCGAGCGCGGCGCGAAAAAGTAAAACGTGAACTGATCGCCGCAATGGTATCGCGATCGAACTGATCGCCCCTCCCTAAAGGCCCATGCACACTTCTGCGACACCGCGGCGCGGCAAGAGGAGCGACGGTCACCTCCGCGAAATCCGGCGGTCGCGTTAGAGCATCGTTATACGCAACGAGACCGTGCGGCCCCTCTGCGGCCGTGTCGCTATGTCGCGCCGCGCCCGTCGTGGCCCTATCCTTCATCATGGCCGTCGCGCTGTCGCAGAAGTGTGCATGGGCCTTAAGCCCTAGTTTACACCTGCACCGCTGTGCGGCGTGGGACGATGGTCCGGCTAGATATCGACCGGACGGCGCGAAAAATCGATATGGCGATCGTAGTGCCGCGCCGCGTGGCGGCGCAAGTATAAACTAGGGCTAAGGCCTCGTTTATACTTCGACGCCGAGAGACGCGACGCCACGTATAGTGGCCATATTGATTGAGCGACGCGATCGATCAATTTGACCACTTTACATGCTGTCGCGTCGCTCGACGTCGGAAGTATAAACGGGACCTAAGGCCCGGGGGCATGCTTCCATCGCCGCGATGCCATCGCGGAACTCAGTTCATGGCCATTCCGCCGCACGCGGTAGAATAGTCAAAGGAAACTTCGCCGCGGTCGTCGCAACAGTGGCGGTCGGCATGTGCGATGGCTTTCCGCGCCCATCGCGGGCATGGCATACTTTTTCGCTCCGCGCGCGGTGTTTAGCGATGGTCCTGGACGGATCGCCGGCGAACTTCCTTGCAGAGCGATGGGCGATGCGACGAGCATTGAGAAGTTTAAATTCTTCCGCGTCGCTCTGCAAAGCTCATCGCCGCGATGGAGTCGCGGCGACGGGGAGTATACACGAGGCATAAGGGGACCCGAGCGCGCTAAAAAGAACCACATAAAAGGCCGGTAAAAAGCCTGATTTATTTCAGATCTGCTCGATGTCCCCACGCGTTCACTTTTGCGTTCCCGCGGCCCTGTGTGACTCCAGCCGATTACCTTTTGTGTGTGCTTTAATTCTATCGAATTTCATATTCGTTTTTTTCCATTTTCGTATAGTGCCGTTTTAAGCTTGTGCATCGTGGGTCTCGACCGTTCCAACCGGCGACACCTCAGTTCGAATTAACTCGCGAAGGCTCTCAATAGAGACAACTTTGGAGTACATAAAGATAAAAGCTGTCCGTTGTGGAAAATGACGAGCAACTCTAGACAGGGCGGCAAGTCCTCATTTTCCTTCGTAATATCCGCAACTTTTTCAAAATCTTTTGAAATGAGATCATTACATATACATCATAGTCGCAAATCGAAGGGCATCTAAGCTCCTCTCGGCTAGAGCAAAGCTGCAGGATGGTGAGGAGATATAAGTGGATCCTCCTCTCTAGATTTGCACCGAAACGACATCTCGTACGTGTACTTATTTTAACTGTAATCAATAGATATGAGATATGTCTCACACTTCAGAAGGGAAGCTTAAACGATGAAGGACGCGTTAGCCAACCGATTACATACCCATTGGTGCACGTCAGTGAAATTGAGCCTGGATGTGGGGAGGAAGGTTCTTTCATATGCTGGTAAGCGCTTCACCTATATACACTTTCCTCATTAGTACTATTCATTCTCTTAAAAAACGTTTAAAGGAGAAGAGAAATAATGTGTCTGAGTAGCCTCACGATCTCGACAGGAGAAACCGTGGTGCAAAATATGCTCACTTAAAACGCATACCCGGTGCATAATTCCAACCGAATGGATGTGCTTCACTCCCTGCAAGATCTGTCTGAAGAAGAACCTAAAAATAGTTATTAAAAAGCCGCTTCATAACCGTGTAAGAGTCGCTACCAATGAAGAGTTTCGCTCCAACTAGTAATATGATTAGTCTTTTCGGATTGTGATAAATAATGTGCTTTCAAGACCCTCTATAAAAAAGATTGAAGAAACAACCTTTTAAGAAACTTCAAAAAAAAGGAATCTACGTCGAGTGAATGCCGTCTTTTCTGCTAGTGATGACAGCGCTATTGATGTGATGGCACACAGCATTCCTGCCCGGCTAACAGGAGGTGTGGGCCAAGTTCCGCCTGATGTCAGAGTTTCGATCGCAACAAAATATCGATAGAACAAAATCTAAGTCATTCTATTATTTATCTACGTCAAGTATAAACACTGCAAAATTGAGATCAATTTTTTCTAAACAAATTCTTGGAGATCTCTGATAGATGAGTTGAAGAAAGTGACCGTTCTCATGTCCACCGCAAAGCTTGGATTGCGCCCCACTAACTAAGGGAACTTTCAAGCGATCAGTTTAATCGAGTTGATATCGCAGTTGTTGAGAGGAGTCATCTGAGTCAAACGTCGCCCATGATGACCATGGAAGAGATCGAATGGGTGTTGCGAAGACCTCCGACCATCCCTATGGCGCGTCAATGTAGCCCGAAGGATCTCATATCATAGCTCTTCAAGCTGGCTTTATCCTCCTGCCCTTTTCCAGCACTGGGCCGCTAGCCCTGTCTTACTTCGCGATAAACCTACGAGCACCTGAGGTATCTGTTCTGTTGTAGATATTCTTATCCGAAGCTCATACGCCTCCCATGAGGAATGCAGTGGGAAAGTAAAACAGAACATATTGTTTCAAGGATGATAAGACTTGGACACTCATGATACGCTCCAAGATCCTATTCCCCTAATGTACTCCACAGCTCGGATTCTAGGTTCGTTTTCGTGGATTTCTCGCCTGTATCGTGAGCGCGGTGGGCGCGTGTAGCGCAGTCGGAGGAGATGCCGGCTGTCGCGCGCACCCTCCGAGATACCAGGTAACTGGTTTGGATTTCCCGCACACGCCAACCAAGCTTTCCATCCCTCTTCGGTGCATTGGCGTCAGACTTCTCTGGGAAAGATAAAGCGCTAAATTGTTCACCGGCGGCCACAGCATGTCATTGCATTCACTGAATTCACTGAATATGTACGTACGCATTCATACATATCGCCCGCATGACATCCCGAAAAGGTAGAATGCGTGGCGCATCTTAAAAGAAATTGACTAATGCCATCTTCTATCCTTTTTTCATCGTGATAGTAGGTGCTCAGTAGAAAGCACTCTTGGATAATAATAAGTATTATGAGTAAATATCGTTAACGAAAACATTCTCTTAGTAGGGCGAAAGTGAATTGCATCTAGATAATGTGCAAGACGAGTGTAGAGTTAAGTGGTCTGCCTTTTTGTGTTCACTCCACATATCAGAGATATCATAGCTCTAAGTTGAAAAAAGACGAATCACCTTAGAAATTCATCGTCGTGTGGACGTCGAGGATCGTTGATGATGTCGTTCAAATGGAAAGGCACGAATTCGATAACCAGTGATAGGGAGTCACGTGAGCAAAACACGTCAATTAGTCTCAGAATCTGAAATTTTCTTTTTTAGTTTCTTCTTGATAAGAGCAGTCTTTGTGCTGATACGAATATCTCCACGGATAAGCTGATTGAACGTACTCCATGTCTCCTTAAGTCTCATAAGAGCGTGAAGGCTTACTTGGACAGGCGGTTTATTTTGATTGCCACAGGAACCCCTTCACAACCTCAAGCTCATCGAAAACATTCAAAAGCAATGACGCGAGGCTGTAGAGGAACATCACCAGACGTAACGTTCACGAGCTACAAAACGAATATGTCATAATTTCCGCCTTTTGCGTATAACCACAACCTAATATGGAAAGGCCGATTTAGAAATTCGATTTAGATATGTATTGTTTACAAAAGTGTGAAGTCCACCCCCACGCAAACGCTTTCGGAATAGTCATAGTATGGAAGAATAGTACTCGAAGGAAAAACAAAAAGGCTTTCTGAGTCGTGATATGACACTTCAAAGGAATTTAAACCCTTATGCGAATTGTTCCTGGAAGCTGAGCTGTTAAAGAGTGAATATAACTAGAAAGCGGAACTGACTGACTGATTCATCTACACACCAATCCCCAAATCAAAAAACGAAACGTGGTCAGGCAAAAGTGTGAAAGCCGTGTGGATCCTTATGCGCCTTCATAAATGTGACAGACCACTCCGGAATAACCTAGTTGAACAATGGGCTCATCTAGTTTTCTGCTTGATGGGTGGGACTTCTCTTGATACTGTCTTGACTCCGGCGGTGCTACAATATCAGTCCTGCCTTTGGGTTCTTGGGCGGAATAGGTCAGAAGTGGCCTTTTTCGCTGTTTTACCATACCATTCTTCAGATGGGCCTATTCAGAAAACAAAAGTTACCATCCGAGTCCAATATGGGCGGCCTATCTAACGATGAAGGAATCATAATACAGTGGTTTAAAAAAATTGATTATAGACCTATGAAACCTGAATTTTGCGCAGTTAGCTCGAGCAATAGGAGAATCGTCGCCGCCGTTAGTTTTTATAGGTCAACCAAACTATATCTTTTTAAAACCACTAGATGATACCTATATCGTTGGATATGTCACCCTTATTGGATTCGGATGGTAGCATTTAGTTTTCGAATAGGCCGCTTTATAGCGAGTTACGGGAAAACGGCAAAACGGCGATTTTTGTCTTTACTCCGCCGAAAAACCAAAAGTCAGGAGCGGTATTGTACGTAGAAAAAAGGCATTATTACCAAAGATACATCAAATTTCGGACGAAAGAACAGTGTAGGAATTTTCACCTCAGCACACATTTCTAACCGAAAGGATAACAGGCCACATTTTTTAAAACAAGCGATGGACGCAGCAAGGAAGCCTAGATTTGGTTCTCGCAAAGAAGGCGTGGTTTGCTTCAGTGGCAACCTAACTGATGTTAAGAAAAGAACCAAGTAGCCAGCAGGGACATCGCTTCTAATGCCATCGACTATAATGCAACTATGAAGATTATGGAGCGAAAAGAGACCGAGAATCTAATCGTTGTGATAGAAAATTCATAAAGGTGGTTTTATACCTTCGAGTGATGAAGATTCCTTAGTGAACAGAGCTCTCGCATTATTTGTAGACGATTCCGTGTTGTAACCGTCATCTTCTTTATGGCGACCGTTCTCCCACTCTATAAATGAACACAGTGAAAAGGAAAATAACGTCTAAACGTCGGATTTCTGGATTGAGCTAATTTTGAATGAGCTACTAAGAACTTTTAAAAATTTAGCCAAGAATTTTTCAGACAAATCTGCGTTGCCTACCTCCTTGACCCTTGCCCGTAGCACGATACCGTAGGCTCCTTGTCCGACTGGTCCCACGACTTCGTAACGGTCCATTCGACGATGGCGTCGACGACGTCATCCGCGATTCAGGATTGACCGAAGCGACTCGCAACAATCACAGCATCCTATGCAGCAGTAATGTCTCCCACAAAGCGTGGCTCCACATAATCACAGAGAAGTATTACGTTGCTGGGTCCAAAAATGATGTCGGATCAGAGCCTACTCAGTCAAATTTTAACATATCCGCTTGGAGTCCAGCTTCACACCTTAAGTACTGAGTGCGACAAGTTTCACACCCTAAATACTGAGTGCTTACTCGTACTACTGAGCGTAGCTAGGTGTCAGGGATCACCATTTCTAGAAGCTTTTCACTTCTCCATTCACAGGTAAAGCATGAGACGTGTATGGATCTGAAATCCCGATTCCAACTCTAATTTTCACTTCTTCTTAGGTTTCCCACAAGATCAATGTCGGTCACTTTTTCACGACTTCACCTCCACAATGATTTTATTTTTGAAGAAAGTGTTTGTGAATGAAAACATGAACTTAAATTTATACTTCATTTTAAACACAAAATATGTATTGGTTCAAAAATTAAGAAGGTTTGAGTATTTTTGACGTTTTACAATTTTCCAAGTGATAGCGAATTAGGAGCGAGGAGACGACTGGGGTGGCGTGCATCCAAATCGAGGTTCTTGGTTCGGGTGTCACTTACAGACCAACCAAGCCTTACATCTTTCTGGTCGGTGAGTTGGTACCAAGTTTTCTGGGAAGGCTAAATACTCACTTTCCCGCTGACTAACCACTGAAATTCTTTGTATAATAAAAAAGCGAATTCAGACTGCCTCCGTGATATCCAGTAGAAGTGGAATGCGTGGCACATCCCAATCAGGGAGTTATTAGCATCATCCTTTGTTTTTTACAGAAACTCTCAAACTCCAACACTCCCAAAAGAATGTGCGACCCATTTTAGAAATTTTCCAACCTTTATTTATTTATTTATTGAATACGTCACATTAGACGTGCCTAATCAGAACCGGGTAAAAACAAAGTTAAAACAGAACACGCCATTGCAGCTATCTAATTTCAGGCACAAAATTAGGAAAATTTGAGGAAAGAAGCGAAAGGAAAAAGCGAAGGTAAAACGCAGGAAAAAGGGGACAGGGCAGAACGCTAGACACTCATATGCGAGATCTTCGACGTAAGAGAGCATAATTTATATGTTATTTAGTGTTATACCGCTCAGAATGAGGAATAAGGATAACGCGGTTAACCACTACGTTTTTCGGATGCTCCACGCGTTCCTCTTCTCTAATGTGTCGTGGAGACAAAGAGATGCGTATTTGTCAATGACTTGCAGTGCCGAGCCGATAGAGCAGTCAGTGTTTTGCCCTTTCCAGTCGAGTGCGGTACCATTTCTTCGATCGTTGAGAGATGGAAAGCTTGTTTGGCACAGGCGAGAAAACCGAACCTCGAACCCTGATTCGGGTGCACGCGACACCCGATGCCTCCTTCGACAGCGCTTCCACGCGCCCTTATGAAGCATAGCACAACAGAGTCCTAATACATGGCCATTTCAGAGGACAAGCGAAACCGGAGTTGAGTAGAGAACAAAGAACTTCGGAGGACCTAGAGAAGTGGATCACACGCTTGCAGTGGACTGCGGGAAGCGGCGGTCACTTCGATGTTGTTGAAGGGTTTCCACGGCAACGCCGTGCGCGTGCCGACCACGGACGTCCCTTTCGGTCAGAAGCAGTGATGTCACCCGACACCGGAATGCGTATTCACCTGCGCGAAAAAGACAGGATTACCTTGAAATCTAAGGCCCTCAATAGCTGAATTCGCAGCGCGCCATGCGCTCGTCTACTTGGTGTGCAATGTTGCTTCGGGACGGTGAACGGATCACCTCCCATGCGCTTGATCTGACCCCTTCTAATCGCGGACCATTCGGCTCCTAATCCACACACAATGTGACACTCAATTGTTAACGTCGCTATAAAATGAAAAGCATTCAGAACGTCGCATTAGGACGCCACGGTTGCATGTGGAATTCGACTCCGATTCTATCCCTCGCTCTTGCAAAAAAAAAGGGGGGGGGGGGGAGGGGAGGGGGGGGGGGGTAAAGTTGAAAATAGATAAGTTCCGCTGAGAAGAGTAAAAAAGAAGCATTACGTTTGAAAGAAAACGATGCAAATGTAAAATATTCTCTCATATTGTTGTATACATAATCTAAATCTGGTCAACGCCGTTAATATGGGATGGGATCATGCAAATCAAAAATAAACCCTGAGCATATACAGTGACTTTTTGTTCCTCAAAAAAAAAATGTGGACGCAGGCGCCTTGTAATTATCAATTATCCTACAATATATAAAAGAGCAAGCGTGTGTGTGTGTGTGTGTGTGTGTGTGTGTGTGTGTGTGTGTGTGTGTGTGTGTGTGTGTGTGTGTGTGTGTGTGTGTGTGTGTGTGTGTGTGTGTGTGTGTGTGTGTGTGTGTGTGTGTGTGTGTGTGTGTGTGTGTGTGTGTGTGTGTGTGTGTGTGTGTGTGTGTGTGTGTGTGTGTGTGTGTGTGTGTGTGTGTGTGTGTGTGTGTGTGTGTGTGTGTGTGTGTGTGTGTGTGTGTGTGTGTGTGTTCGCCCGTCCGTCCGTTCGTTCGTCCGTCCGTCACTGCTGGAATGGGGCCATTGAGTAACCGAATACGTCGGCAACCGTGGCTGGGCATTTATGTAGATGATCATCGACGGGAGGGGTTCACAGCAGAGGAGGCAATCGATATCGATCGATATTATCGATTTTTTGAGGATGGCGTTCAAGCGGCATGAAACTTTAGCCCTGGGTGTAATCGAAGTCGCTGAGCACGAATGTAAAGTTCGTTTTTGAACTATCGATCGTCGCCAATCGATATTGGTCAAATAATCGTTTTTTATGTCGTTCATTTTTTCGCTTTTTCTTACTTGCCGCAATCGACGTAGTTAGGATGTTCTCCCTGAGGAAACCGTGACATAGGTGGCAGCTGCAATTGATGATGAGAAGTTATTACCACGGCGAAGCTGTCATAAGCCGTCGGTGCGGCCAAGAGACCGCTCCGTCGGCTGTACTCTAAATAGTAAAACCAGTCCTTTATAGCAATGAAGGTATGAAGGCCTAAAAGTTGGGAGAAGAAGGTGGTCGGAGTGTTCCTTTCTCAAGGTTTGGGGGCAAAACCCCCAACCAGTCGTTGGCAGCCGGTAGGGCGCTGAACGACTGGTCACATTATATAAGGTCTTTTGCTGAAAGAAGATATGGCTTTACAACAGTTCCTTAGAACAACATCTGTTATCGACTGAAAGGCAAGATTGCCGCCAGAGGTAACAATTAGGTCGGACCCGAACTTTCCTACGTTTTCGGCTTCTAAATCCAAACGATCATACCTTCTCTGAGGGTTAATAATTTTGGTTGTGCTAATCGCCGTTACATTTGGAATATACATGTCAATAAATGCTATATGAACATCTCACTGTCGGAAAGCATTTTAACATCTGTACATAGTGAGTTTCGTCTTCCGAAGGCTTTCAGAGAAATTTGAAGACCCTAATGGCCACAAAACAACAAGCACTAAAAATGAATTTAAATTTCAAATTTGAATCTTACAAATTTCGTAAAAACGAATCCAACGAAGTGTTATTTGGAGTAGCCTTCCGGATGGAAAGAAACTCTTTATTTACAGGAGTAAGAAGCATTTGTAACAGATTTCCACTCTTTGTTCTCTTCTGTATTTCTCCTGCAATCACCTATATCAAATACCAGACATGATCCTCTCAGTGTGAATCTGTAACTTTGCGATGGTTGCGGATGGCTAATTCTTCCCTAGATTTCCTGCAAACCAGATCTCATACAGTTCAAAGAGCATAAGTCAAATCATAGTCCTATTTTTCTACGCGTAGAACTGGTTATTCATATTTGTCCCTGAAATGAGTCGCATCTCTTACGTCTACATTTCTTTCTGCTCTGGCGCATTGCTAGGATAATTCATTTTTTCTCACGGTTAGACGTTTTGATAATCACTGAGTTTCTTCCTTCGGCAGTACCGACGTTGTGCTTCTCTTAATTTCTTACGCTCATGGCCCATACAGCGCAAAAACAAACAAATAAATAAAAACAAGGAAAGCCCGCAAAAATGATGGTTGGCAACGGGATTTGTCAAATGTTCTGGAAAAGCCCTACTTTCACACTTTGCACAGATCTTGTAAAACTCCAGTGGTTTCGTGTGAAAAAAAAACTGCAGCGAGAGTGTTGAATGTGTTTTATAAATAAAATTTCATTGGCACAAAATAAGAACTTCATAGCCGTAAACCTAACCATTAGGACGCTGTCAGCCATTCCGCCAAGCAGTAGAAACATTGCGTGGTCTTGGCTGGTACCACGAAATAATCTTGAAGAGGAGGTTTTGCCGACGACTTGGCACAATCTGCTCTAACAAGGGAAGGGTCTGAAGCGTATGTCTGAACGGGGAGCGAGTCATATAGGGAGAATTAGTATAAAATTGTGTTTATTTTGCCAAGTCATTAAATCTAAGAAATAGGGGATCCTTGAAGTCACAATGGAATACGGCGCATCACGAGTTTGGAAGTATTGTACGCCCGCATGCCTCTGCGGGCAAGCGGCTCGGGGCGCAGTGGATAGTGATGTTGCTTTCAGCGAGGAAGGTTGGGGGTTCGGTTGTTCTGCGCTGCTACATTTTGCATTTCAACTGAGTGGTTAAGATTGGAGATTCTCACGCCTACACCATTTTCAGACGTTTTTTGCGCATTTTCCAGCTGTACCTCTCTTGCGACTTTTTTATTACCGACCGGATTTTTAACCACAACGTCTAGGTCAACTTCAAGTTGACGTGCTTCGAAGTCCTTTAGTATGCTGGCCATTCGTTCAGCGTGCATGATTTTTTCCCTCGAAGGCTCCTTGTCTAAAGATGGGCCCCACTTCAGCGTGAGCAGGTGGATCACCACTCGAGCATCGGCGGACAGTGTTGGTGTTGGGTTTCAGAAAAACTAGCAGACCTCTGATTTCAAGATGACAGGCAAAGATGAGGGAAAGAGCGTATCGATACCACTTAGGTAAATTTGCGGGATTCACAGACCTCGTTTCTCATTTTAACCACCTCCGACGTCACATCCTGATCTCTTTTGAAAATCCGAGCAGGATGGTTTTTCCAGGGATCATTGGTTCATGTATGGAAAAAGGCAGTGAGGAGCCTGTAGCCTTTGTACCTGTCCGTATTGTGCCTAGTGCTGCTTCATGCACATTTTATCTGTATATCACTGATGTTGAACATTTATACATCATCTTGCTGAATATCACAGCACATGCAGCTGGAAAAACTTATTTATTTATTTATTTATTTATTTATACACAAAATGTGTGCCATAAATAATAAACAAATTGCTCAGAAAACGTTTGAAAATGGTATAGACGTCAGAATCCCCAAAATCTCAACCAGTCAGTTGAAATGCAAAAATGCTGCAGCGTGGAAGAACCGAACCCCCGACCTTCCTCGCATGAAGCAAACGTCATTCCCACTGCGCTCCGAGCCGCTGCCGACGGATGTACAAGACCCCCTAACTCGTAATGCGCCGTATTGCATTGTGACTTCAAAGACCCCCAACTCCATGGGTTTAACGACTTGGCAAAAAATAGACACATTTTTATACTAACTGAGGGGTGGGGATTCTTTCTATATGACTCGCTCCCCCTATCAGATATACGCTTAAGACCCTTCCCTTGTAAGCTCTTACCAACAATCCTATATTTAATCAATTCATTCAACAAATTCCTTTTAATTCATTGAATTCATTTATTGCGTAAAATATTTGAGATTATAATTGTACAACTGTAGCTTAGAAATTCACCGCAGAGCATAAAGAAGGTGGATGTTGACATTTCACTTTTCATTTCATGCTGAGATACATGAAAAATCAGTAACAGCTATAAAATTCTACTGAACTGTTTGTAAACCACATGTGTCAAAAATAATTCAAGAAGAAAATACAAGCAAAGAAGAGATTCGTAGACCGCGCTAATCAAAGCCCGTAAATCGCTGCCGTCTGTGACCGGTCTGACAATTTCTCTTGCCTATTACGTACTTGGCTAGGAAGATGATAGAATGAAAACGTATCATCTACAGTCAGTCGATGCAGCGCTGGAGAGTTAATTTCCCCTCACGGCTATTTCTATGTCTCGGAGAATCCGAAGCACAGTCTCCTCCTTGTACGGTGGGGCTGCTACTTGCACGGCGACCGGATAGCCGACACAGCCCTGAAAGATGCACCGTTATAGGCGACGGTTTGCTCAATTGAAAGAGGGAAATGAAATTCACATGTAACTGCCATAAAAATTGAAAACCACTCCTGACATCGAAAACGGTAGATTCGTTGTAGTGTGCCTTACACCATCTACTTCTACGTGCTGCTTGGAGATGCTTCTATTTTTAATGTAATTTGTCGAGCCAAAACTACCGAGTTCTAACTTCAAATGGTTACACTCCTTAAAATTTAAAGGATAAAGGATAAAGGACGGCGTTACTCAGTCCCTTTTGGGATGCGCCACGCATTCTACTTCTACGGGATGTCGTGGAGGCGATTTGAATGCGTATTTGGCCACACAATGACTTGCGGTGGCCAGCCGATGAACAAGTCAGCGCTCTATCCTTCTCAGACAAATCCGGTACCAATTCACCGACCCGGAGGGATGGAAGGCTTGGTTGGCCTGGGCGGGAAATCCGAACCAGGAACCTGGTATCGGGTGCAGTCGACGGTCGACGCCTCCTCCGACTGCGCTACACACGCCCACCCCTTAAAATTTAAGCACTTAAAATACACATTTGACACAGTTCCGCCGGCGCATGTAGCGTAGTCGGAGGAGGCGTCGGCTGTTGAGGCACCCGATTCGTGGCTAGGACCTTCCCTACGGGCCAGCTAAGCCATCCATCTCACCCTTGTCGACGAATTGGTACCATATCTGTTCGGAAACGATACAGCACTAACCTGAGCGCCGGCTGACCACCACAAACCATTGTACATGTCAAGAATGTTAAAGGAAAATACGTGGCCCGTCCCAGAAGAGATTGAATAACGTAGTTCTTTATTCATATCCTTTATCTCGTATGTTGTGTAGAGAACCGCATTTTTTTCTCCAAGTAATGGGACTAAGACCGCCTATATGAACTCTCGTGGACTAGGAGAACCTTAAGGAGATCCGGGAATATTCAAAACTCCAGTACCTTGCGGCCGTTTACTTTAACCTAATAAACCACATTTCAGCTATAACTGTGGTTTATGAATAATTCTATACCATTTTAGCGACAAATTGGGTACTTTTTTAAGTGAAATTTGACACTTTTCATGTCAAATCGGACATTTCACTTTGAAATGGACGCTCTTCTCTTCTAATGATAAGTTAGCCTAAGACCTTTGAGATCGAACTCTTTTAAATCGTAAACTGCTCTTTTTTAAATTAAACTATGGCTTTTCGAAAAGGTTAGAATAATTTTTTGCTCAGCAAAACTGTTAGTGCGATTTCTTGAAAGCTTTAAATCGCTTAAAATTCACCTCCTTAAACAAAAAATTATGCTAGCCATCTTAGAGAGTCTGCAGCTCAACTAATTTTTTGAATAGACAAATGTCTAACAAAATGTCTTGTTAGGCTAGCTTGGAAAAGTGTCCAACCTGACGAGAAAAGTGTCGAATTTGACGTGAAACGTGTCAATTACGTAAACCAGATATTCCAAGTATAATAGTTTCGCTCGCTCAGAGCCATTGGGACTTTATGGCACCTCATGAACAAACTTTCGGCGTGTAGTTATTCTGAACGCTCTCGAGGAGTACGATGTCTTTCTTGTGGCATGAATTGAAAACTGAGGTACCGAACTACGTACATAGTGGGCTGACGTAGCACTTGTAGGCACGCAAGAGAGCTAGAGAACCATTTGTTCTTAGCACATTGAACAAGTTGTAGGTACGAAATCTTGCTTTTTTACAAGGGGAAGTTTCCCTGTGAGGATTTTAATTAAGTAATTAATTTTGAGAACGTGTGGAGCGCAGTCGGGGGAGGCGCCGGCTGTCGCCTGCACCCAATACCAGGTTCCTGGTTCAGATTTCCCGCCTACGCCTACCAAGCCTTCCATCCCTCCGGGGTCGGTGAATTGGTACCAGACTTGTCTGCGTAGGATAAAGCGCTGATTTCTTCATCGGCTGGCCACCTCAAGTCATTGTATGACGAAACACGCATTCATCTCGCCTCCAAGACATCCAGTACATAGAATTAGAATGTGTGGCGCATCCCAAAAGGAATTGAATAACGCCGTTCTTTATCCTTTACCCTTATCCTAATTAATTTTTTTTTTGACCTCCACTACAAGCGATTTATAATGGAGGTCAAAACTTGAATCACTCCTTTCTATAGGATGGAGAACACAGTTTCGCTGATTCGATTGCATTACTAGACACTGCGATTTGGCAATAGCAAGAGAAAGATTTTTCGCCTTCTCCCTTTTTGCAATAAAATCGATCGATAGCGGCCTGAACTCCAGAAGAGCTCTAAGGTTTGTCGAATTCATTATGGATCTTTACGTCAACAGCGTACATTTTGCATAGACACAGAGTTAGGAATATTAAAAGTGTATATAAGGAATAGAAGTAGAGACAGAACACCTCCTTGTGGCACTCCACTAATTGCAGGATAAACCGAGGAGTAGCTATCCCCTACTCGAACATGACATGTCCTATCTACCAGGAAGCTTTTTATCCAGCCTACAGCCATAGGATGAATTCCAACTGCCTTCAACTTGAACAATAATTTTTCTGCAGGAACCTTGTCGAAGGCTTTGGAGTAGTCAAAGTAGATTACATCAACACGGTTTTTTCTTTCTAAAGCTAGAGACCAGTCATTAACAGAGCTAAGAACTGCTATTTCCACCGAACGCTGAAATTCAAATTGATCCTTAGAAATTATATTATTGTCTAAGATGTGTTGCAGCATGTGTTTCTTACCATTTTTTTCAAAAGCCCTAGCAAAAACCGATGATACAACCGACGGACCCGGGAAATTATCGCCCTGTGCTAACAGGGCGATAATTTTCCGGGTCCGAAAATGGAGGCTTTTTGGGAATCGAAGTGCTGAAGACGTATCTTCATCACTTCGATTCCCAAAAAAAAACTAAAAACCTACGAGGAACATCTGCCTTCATACAGCTCAAGTTGAAAATTATTTTTAAAGGAAGGGCTGAAAGCAATGACATTTTTGATGAAAATTAAAGGTACGTTGTCAGTGGAATTAGAATTTTTATAGATAAGAGTGTTCTTAATGCTCAATGGTGCTTTATAGCAAGCTACCCTATTAAAATTCCAAATGACATACCTTGCAGGACTCTTTCACTAGCCTGTACCAGGGATCCGTGGATGGATACTCTTCCTCCAGTTTCCGATCATCTTCTGCAGTTACTTCGGTAACTTTCACCACTCCTTAAAGGAACGCATTACAATAATCTCCTTCGAATCATCTGCCCAGCTGTTCTCCCACCTGCTCCAAAGTCCAGAAGGTTGAAGAGCGCTGTGTAGCTGCATGCTGCGAACAGTCTGGCCGGCACATTGTGCTTCGGAGCTGTCATCACCTGAGGCTTTTCAATGAGCCTCAGCACCTCTAGCAGATTCTGAAGCATCTACTGCTCACCTGAGGTGGACAGAGGAGAGCATCCAGCTTTTGCTCTTTCATCATTACTACGAAATCTCCTCGATAGTCCTCGATATCGGCGTACGTCTCGCGAAGTTCTGCAATGAGGACCTCTATTAATGACAGGTGGATTTTGTCGTTCCTTTCGGATGCATCTGAATTTGATAGGACTTGCCGCTGGTGTTAAGTGGCATCGAGTGCATGATGTTGGCGAGGCGAGGGAAGACGAACTTCGCCGGGTAGGCCAGCGCTCGTTGTAGCCAAAGGGGGATCATGAATAGCACCACCTGACTGTAGAGTATCGGGTCAACGATATCCTGCAATACGGCTCTGGACTCTGGTGCTCTCCAACAATCATAGCATCGTCTACTCACGTTGAAAAGCTTCCTCAGTAGGAATGACCCGCCATCCACACATACTGCTCTCACAAAGTACCTCATCACAACTGGAATCGACGGCGGATGGAATGGGACCAGAGTGTGACCTGCGGCTTCCAGCTGTGCCTTAGCCTCGAGAACCGCTCTCTGAAACACGACAAAACACTGTCATTGATTAGGCAGCGAAAGACCGTTGGAGTGATCGTACATCTCACCCTAATGCGAGAAGTACAACTGCTTTACGACGAAGTAGCCGTTTTCGATCCGAGGTTTACCGACACATGGTAAATCCTTTTGATTTTCTTGCTAATCTACTCACTTCAAAGGACTCGCTCCAGAGCTAAGCAAAAAAGGGGACTGCCTGCATACATCATTTCCATACCAAATTGGACTTCTTTCAAATCAAATTGGGCTCTCTTCCAAGATCTGGACGCTTTTGAGATCGAAGTAAACATTTTCCAAATTAAAACGAGTATTTTCCACATTAGAATAAATGCTCTCCAAAAAGATTAGAGTTATTTTTGTTCAAGGAAAGTTTAGAATGACTTTATTCGAAATTTATTACATCACCTGCACTATATGCGTACACACTCTTTGAGGTTTCGTACAATTTGTATCTTTAAAGAAAAATAATAAATTAAATTTTGATTTAAAGGACAGAGAGACTGCGATCACCGAATTGATTTTAAAAAAGAGATCGCGTCATGCTCCCGATAGGACCGTCCTAATCTTTTTAGATTGGTAGCGAATCGTTTCCGAGCAGTAACACAGATGTAAGCAGTAAAAATTAGTTACAAAAACACACGTAACCTCACATCACCCTTTCAACTAGGCAGCACTTACGCTATCTTTCAAATAAGGATCGCGACGACTAGTCGATTACATGGCGCAATCTCTTTAATACACCAAATGATTGCTGCCGTCCTGCGCTTTAAAACGAAAGTTAATTTAACATTTTTCACAAGAGTCAAAATTTCACAAAATTTTCCACAGTTTGTTTACTTAATGGGGCAGGGAAATTAAATAATTTCGAAGGAAGTCATTCTAAATCCTCCTCAAACATAAAACTATTTTAACCTTTTCTGAGAAATTCTACTTTAACATGGAAAAGCTGGTTGGGTTTGAGAGATGCTGAGTCTAACTTTGCACTCACCATTAGATAGGTGTCCAATTTAACGTTAAAATGCTGCGAACAAATTAATGAAAACCTGGTGTTGTGACAACAAATTATTATTGGATCATTGAGCAGCATCAGGTCTCAAAAAATGATTAATTATTGATTTCACATTTTATTCAACATTCTAGTTCACGTAATGAAAACAAAGATTGAAAGTGTATTAATTTGACAACATAAACGTCATGACAGGTACCCTTCCCTACCAGATTTCTATACGTTTACATCTGGTATGATTGACTAGTTCATATTTTGAACAGTTGTGCTCGAAGGAACATTTTCGAATAAATAATCGGATAATTTATTCCAACAATTATTTAATTAGTCGAATATTTGATCTCTCTAGATTTTTGAATATTCGTTCGAATTCGAACATTGAAAGGAAGTCAGCCATATTCGAATATTATTCGAAAATCGAATATTTCAACTTTGTCCGAAAACTGAATCTATTCCAATGTCGAATAAATTGCACATCTTCAAGAAAGAACCCAACTTGAACAAATTATTAGACTGTTCAAATATTCGAATAAACGAAAAATGCGGCTTATTCCATTTTTAGACTATTCGAAAAAATTGTTGAGCTCGTTCATTCACTAAAATTTTTCGGCATCTCATTGCTTCGCTCGAAATTTTTCGACTTCCAGTTTATTCGTTCATTCATTCATACGATAAAATCACTCAAAAGGGCAAATATAGTTCATATAACAGCCCTGTGCCCCATGGTTACCTGAATGGCTGGTATTGGGGTGAACCAGCCGTCGTCCACGTAATAGCCGATGCGGTATTTCCTGCCGCTTTCGTACTGCTGCTCGTTCCATACAACCGGTGGCACGTACGGATCCTGCGTTGACGTCCAGTCATCGTGCCACACCTTTAAGCAGGGAAGTGGTAGATCTTGTTAGTGACCAGGGGCCAGATTCATCACGATACCGCTGGTATCATCTTACCGCGGATTCACCATACCGGCCTACGTGGTATTGTAATACGGAGAGACAGAGATACAGACACGGCAACCGATATATCGTTACCGGCCGGTAAGTGGTTGATGAATCTGGCTCCAGCGTTTCTTCCTCCAATTTTCCTATTCTGTCTTATCTTTCCTTTTTATGTTACAATTATTTCGCTTATTTTTGCCTTTTTTATGAATGTTTTTCGACGTCCTAAAATAGATTTCGGATCACCTGGTGTCCTCCAAAGTATGAACGTTCTCGCACATTTAATTGACCTCAAATGTTACTTTCTTTGAATTAGATCTACTAAATCTCCACCTCTTTCAGGAAGACAACAGTAGTCTTAATGTCCAGTGTCATTGGTCCGTCGTTTGAGTTGATGAGCGGTCGGCCTGGAACGGATCCACAAACACCTCGATGAGAGAAACGCAGATGGGAGGGCTGAAACGATTCATGGAAGCGAGAGCTCTGTGCGCCGTTCTAGCAGAAAATTTGAATTTGCAAATCTCGTCTTTCCATACAATCACTTCAGTAACATCGTCAGTTTGCACAAAAAGGCCTATTACGCCTTTGTTTCAATTAGACCTTCTGTGAGAACCTACTCCAAACGTACCAATCAACTTTCCAACTCGACCATATATTGGCACTCTAGTAGTCTTTAGCGTGCTTTCACTATACATAAATTCAAGTAATAGTGACGTTTTTGAGACAATATAAAATAGATTACCTTTATTCCAGCGATTCCTGTAAAATGGCATGGAATTCTAATGGATCCGCCGACGTCTCCACCAATACCTAAAGAAATATTGCTAGTAGGTTGAGCAAAATTCGGTGGCGATGTCCGTTCCTACACGTGGTGCCACTGGAAACTTCCCGCTCCGCGAGCTAAGCCGAACACGGACATTCGATTGAAGGCGACAGGCCCCTGTGACAGGCCGGCCTACGAACACCCATTTCACATCGCACGGTGTATGACAGTTCAAGTATTTTGAGATAGTGCTACGGCGTCCGCTCCGACGCGCACTCGTAGAGCCCTGTGATAAGAATGCGAGGACGGCATCGAGGGGCAACTGAGCTAGTTCGAAAGTCCCGTAACGTAAGCAGGATCCGCGTCGCAACTCTGAATGTGGATACGTTGACGGGCCGCTCGTGCGATTTGGTTGAAGTGCTGGAGCGTAGAAGAGGTGATCTCTGTGCGGTACAGGAGACGAGGTGGTCCTGCCGCAAGTCAAGGGACGTAGGACGTGGCTTCAAAGCCGTTCTATGTGGAAGTCCCAGGACCACCAGTGGTGTCGGTGTAATTGTCTCGGAACGATTTCGTAACTCGATTGTAAGCGTCGAGCGCTTTGACGATCGATTGACCTGTACTTCTTCTCTGCGTATGCTCCGCAGACTGGCTGCTCCGATCAAGGCAAGGATGAGTTTTGGAACCTGCGTGATGAGAAGACAGCAAAGGTACCGTCGAAAGATGTCATCATAGCCGCTGATGACCTTAACGGGCACGTTGGTGCTATGAAAGACGGGTACAGCTGTCATGGTAGCTTCGGATACTGATCACGTAACGCCGTTGGTGAGTGCATTCTTGATTACGCGGAATCGCATAACCTCATCATAATGAACACCGTTTTCCGAAAACGCGACTCGCACCTCATCCAGGGTCAAGCGTGGGGTTCGATTTTTGCTGGAAATGTACGACCCTCCCCCCTCAGAAGCGGAATTTGTACGACCCCCTCCCTCTCTCTTCCACTGTTCTATTTCTTGTATTTCTTGATTTTTTCAAGGTTTCTTGTGCAGTTTGAACTCTCTAATAGATTCTTCTTTTCAGGTCCGGCTTCGGTATTGAAGAGGACAATGAAACGAGTTCCCTGAACAATAATGTTTTCAAAACAGAATAAAATTCTTTAAAATTTTGAACGCTATTTTCGACACTTTAAAATAAAGATTTTCTGGTAGCAGTTTCCAATCATCACTGTTCAATTTATGGAGTTTTTTTTCAGGACACCATGGACACGGAACATTCTTCTACCTGAAGTAGCGACGTTTGCATCTGAAATTGTACTCTGAAATTGTGTTATATAAAAATCTGAGTATTACTTTCTGACGACGACTTAAGTGCTTTCCTTATGAATTTTTTGGAAGCGTTCCTCGAATCGATTATGGAGCGGAAAAAGGAAGGATGGACGATGGACTTCTCTATGGAAATAATGTTCTCCCATCCTAAGAAAACGTCATAAAAAACGAAAATGGAGCTAAAAAACCCCAGCTTTGTACATGATACAGCAGAAAAACAAGATTCTCCGCAGCGATGACGGAACTGCGATGACGATATGATTAGGATGGATCGCAAGCAAAATTCTCGTTTTTCATGAAAAAATTTTTTAGCGGAAGCACACCACCCATACGAATAAAATTATGCCACAAAACTTCCAAGTCATCAATGCACAGTGAAAAAAATCATGATTTTCTGGATCGAACAGGATGAATCGACCTCCGGTCGACTTTGCACCAACGTCCATCGGAGCATGAAACTAAACGTTCACAAAAAGGTTCATAACTCGGTAAGTTTTTCGCATTTTTTCTAGCCTCTCAAGAAGAGGATAAAACGCTCTTTCTCACAATATTGTAAAAATCTTTTCCAAAAAAGGAGTCGTCACGCGTGGCTGCTGGTTTGATTTTTGAGCGAAAAAAAATTGACGTGGCTTCACAAAAATATTCATAACTCGACTAATTTTTCGAAATTTAAAAATCCCGCCTAGCTTTTCAGAAACTAGAGGAAGAGCCCTTTCTTGCTATATAAGAATTAGTGTCCAAAAATTCGGTCTTCATGCGCGGCAGGGGAGGCTCAATTTCGGTTCCATGTCGCGAAAAATACGTACCGAAAATCGAACCCCCCCCCCCCCGCCCCGCATGAAGAACCTTTCTTGGAAAAACGGTTCTTATATGGCTAGAAAGCATATTTGCTCTATTTTTTGATGAGCGAGCGGGATTTTTGATGCTCGAAAAAATAGCCGAGATATGATCAATTTTTGCAAGTCGTGAACTGAATCCTTCACCGGCGTCATCGGAGTGATTTCACAAGAATGTTCATAATTTGGCTATTTTTTTTGAAATTTAAAAATCCCGCTCGCTCATCAAAAAATAGGGTAAATATGCCTGTCTAACCATGTAAGAACCGGTTTCCAAAAAAGGGATCTTCATGCGGGGCGGGGGGGTACGATTTCTGGTCGATTTTTGCCGAAAATCGACCAGAAATCGAACCCCCCCCCCGCCCCGCATGAAGATCCCTTTTTTGGAAACCGGTTTT